>NJDC01007465.1:59810-81147 GCA_002245475.1 Calephelis virginiensis
TTGTGGGCTGCGATCCCGAATTATAACTAGAATTAGAAATAGAACAACAAAAGCACAGTACGAGCGCATCTTTTGGCGATATCTCTGTATTGAGTACATGGAGGTAATTAAAATTTTGGTAAATTTTCACTGTGGTCAGTGTCGAAATGTGGAAAATATATGTGATGATCCTTTTCAAGAAACTTAGCGGGTTTCATTTTTGTAGATATAGTTTACTAAGAATAGAATGTCAACATGATTGGACAACCAACCATTTTTGTAGAGAGATTAATATTTTACATTTGGTTTAAACACTAGCCGTCTTATCAATAAACACGGTCTAAGGTCGGTGTAAAATTAAGTTGATATTATAGTCTGTATCACATTGTAATAAAGACTACAATCCATGGTTAAACCTTGGACTAATTTACGCCGCGTTTATTAATAACACAGTAAAAATATAAAAAAATACATTGCAAGTTTTCCAGTTTTAATATATTTTTGACAATGGTTTTGAACTGAAATAATATGACTACAAATTAGATATTATAAAATTTTATAGTAACAACACTATGAGATGTAAATAATATTTAAAAATAGAAAAACAGAAGTTAACATTAAAATCAAAAGAGATTTGTAACTAACAAACTTTGAAAAGAAAAGAATGGAAAATCATTTATTTAGAAAATAGTATACTTAAGTTACTAGTATATATGATACTAGTATATCTTTATAAAATTACTGAAGTCTAGCACAGGATCAGAATGCGGACAACACATTTAGAAGATCTGGTAAAAAGAACTAGTGTACTATTTATTTACTGTTATAAATATTAGCACATTGAAATTAAAACAACTTATTTAATTTATTAGATATAACAGAAGTAACTTAAACCATTTTTTGCAAATATGAGTCATTCACTTTATTTGCGAGTGGTGTTAAAAATCTTCAAAACCTGGCATATTTGTATGAAAAAGATGATTAATTATGAAGGAACCTACGCAAGTTTGTTGGTCCTATAACACTTGGCACTCGTTACTCGTAAACAACGATAACAGGGACTTAGTACAAAGATATTATGTAGATAGGTATGTGTATTTAAATTACGTTTCATCGCGTAGATAAGTGATCGCGGTCCAAGTCTTGAAATAATACTGTTTTAAATAAATTGTGTAGATGACATAATTCAGTCTGTTTTAGACCAACTCACACTGAATCTAGCCATGGAAATTGATTACAAAGCTGAAGCAAAAAGTGGGCGATAAAAAAATCTGTAGCCAGTCGCTACGGGAAAAATAATTAAAATGTAAAACTCATAAGCAAACTGTTTTTCATTGGAATCACTCATACGTCGTCCAAACTTAATTCATCAAAAGGATTAGGGTGCACATGTGGAGTTGACGGCTTTGTAACATAATTGTAAATGATGATTATACTTTAAATTTACAGATTTTTACATGAGTTTTAAATGAATGTTTACTATTCAAAATACATTTTGTTGTATTTTAAGAGGAGACAAAATATAACATTTTGAACTAAATTCGAAATCTAAATTTGATGTAAATACTAAATATCTTCACGCCCGTATCCCCGAAGAGGTAGGCAGAGACACAACCAGGGCACCCACGACTAGCCGAAGATACTAAGTCCCACAATGTAGGTGGGAAGCCTATCGCCAACCGGGCACATATCCTATCCCGAGCAACATTTTTTTTTATTAGAAAATTGGAAAAATCCAATTTTCTTTTTGTTGCCCGACCCGGGATTCGAACCCGGGACCTCATGCAGTTGAGTCCAACAACTGAACCGCTAGACCACTGAGGCGATACTATTTTGATGTTAATGGTTCTTTATATAATTTCGAAAGCAAATAAAAAAAATGTAACCCTAGAATCAACATTTGTGTGTAACACATTTTCAGAAAATGCACATTTTACTTTAAAAAATTTCGATTTCGCTAAGTAAATGAAATCGCTTCCATACGGAAAAATTAAATATTTTCGATTTGCCTAAGATTCCAAGATAAGATCCAGACTTGTTGGCAACAGGACTACCTAGGCAATATGAATTTTCAAATGAAAAAAAAATTATACATGGGTCAATGAATTATAAAAAAAAAATATAACCCCCTCTTTTTTTCTAAGTCTATTGAAAATATATTTTTTTAATTTGTTCATTTAATTTATAGTAACATCTATTTAAGTATTTCTATTAGTATCGTTATCTAACACCCATAAAACAAGAATATAATTTGATTACTTTGAAGTAAGAAAAAAATTACTGTCAAGTTTAAGTTTTTTTATATTAGTTTACATATATCTTTACGCCAATTTCCTTGCAGGGTAGGCAAAGAGTGAAACATTACGATTCCTCCAGATCTACCTAGCTTCACCCACAGTCGTAACCCTTTTCATACACTAGTATTAGACTCTTGACACCACTCGGTTTTGTTGTGAAATGTTAATCTAGCTTTTACGTTATAAGTTAGTGAACAAGCAAGTGGGCTTCCTGAAGGTAAAAATACAGTCATCACCTATGGACATCATAGATTTATTTAGTTTATTTATTTCATCATTTATTGTACACAACAAAAACTTACATAAATTTGAAAACTAATAGATGTTATCGGTGCGTCACCATCTTATGGTCGGAATCTAATGCCAAATGTGCAAACGCACCTTACCCTCCGTCATGGAACACTAGAGCGGCAGGTACTGACGTTGCAACCACAGGACTAAGTAGGGCGGTATAGCAATAGAAGATCTCTCCGTGGTTCAATGATCCAGGGCTTGTGTAAACTCCAAGATGTGTTTTCGATTCCTTGGTCAGGCAACTAATAATTCAATTTTAACATAAAAACAATGTTTCTTGGTACTGGTCAAATGCTTTTGTTGGCGGTTACTATCGGTTAATTGTGGGTGCCCTGGCTGTAGCTCAGCCTATCTAGCTCAGCCTACTTTCTTTTTTTTATAAATCTATGCAAGTGTATAGCACTCTCTATCTAATTAAATATTACTCGTATGATTGAATCATACACTTGTGAACCTCCGTTAAATCATAAAGGTCCATTGACATTCAAACAAACAATGGTTTACCTTTGGCGTTAGGTTTCATTCATCTAGAGCTGGGATCAACTCCAGATTAGTTAACGATAGTAACTAGTTAGTAAGTCAATTAGGTATTTTAGATTTGCTTTAATTTAATTCATTTTATTTTATTTATATATTGATGTCAAACATGAGATATTTTTTAAAAATAATTTCCAAGTTTTAACCGACTCTAAAATGATTTCAGGCCGACTGTATTATTTGTTTTATTTTCTTTGCACGCGACTGTATCAGTGTAGAGTTGTCATAGTTTTCATACAAGCTTTTGTCCTCTATTATAGTCCTTTGGGTGTTTTTTTTTCAAGTTACATATGTTTGAACCCATATTTTTAGCTAATTTTTTATCAAATTACATCAAAAGCGGTTGAGCGGTAGCCGATAACATTTTCTATTTTAAATTTTGACGTTTTTATAAGAAAGATAGGTCATGAATTCAAAAATGAATGAATTTTATGAATGTTATCAACATCTTACTAGTAGTTTTGAATTATACTTAACAATGCATAAATTCTTGTTTGTCGGCAGCTTTCGTGTCTAAAAATTATGTTTAATTAAGTATATCTAATGTTTTTTAGACTGATTTAAAAAAAATAATACGAGACCACCTCATAATCACTACCTATCTGAAACCTCAGACATATCATGCATTATTATCAAATAAATACCTTATGCAAAAGTTGGAGTCGGAGTTTGCATTTACCTGCGTTTAATATTTTCAAATGCATTCGTTTGATTATTAAAAAAATATTACTTTGATTAAGAGCTATTACACAACAAAGTGAATATGTAGGGACTATAAGGTTTTTCTCTGCGAGATATGATCCGTAATTCGGTGATCCGCAAGAGAACGAGAGTAACCGACATAGTTCAGAGAGTCAGCAAGTTGAAGTGGCAATGGGCAGACCACATTGCTCGCAGAATCAACAACCGCTGGGAATGAAAGGTTCTCGAGTGGCTCTCACCCCGTGAACTGACGATCTGGTCAAAGTGGCGTGGAGTCGCTGGATACAAGCGACTGGTGACCGTGACTTGTAGCGCTCTTTGGGGTAGACCTATGTCCAGCAGTGGACGTCCTCCGGCTGATTATGATGATGACGATGATATATGATACTAAAATTCTGAACGCTAAATTAAGTACTTATATGACAAAGACATGAATACACAGACACAATATAAATAGGCAAGAGACCTAGACTTCACCGTATTGGTCCTGGCTCCTTTGCAGAATAGACTATCTGCCTTCCTGCGAGGCACTTCGTAAAAAGCGAGCATAGACTTATTGTCACTAACATCGTGACATTTGACTAGGTTGCAGAGTTTCGCCCGGATTGCTACCACCACCTTATCTATTCCTGCTGCCATAACATCAGTGCTTGCCGTTGACGTGTTCCGGTTCGAAGGGGGGGAGGGTAGCCGGTAAGCTTCCTTTTGCTCGAGGCCAACCTCCACCATCTACCAGCTTTGGTGTCTCAAGGCGGCGTCAATTTCTTACCATCAGAAAATCCGTGTATTTGTTTGCCTGCCAGTATCATTAAAATACTACTTAAATTCAGCCCCTTTCATAGAACTAAGTAAATAATAATGCTTTAAAATATCCTTAAGACTATTCGTAAGTTACATGGTCTGGATCTGACTAAACAGAAAAAAAAGTTGTACAGAAAATCTAAACTAAAGTACTATTATAAAAACGCAGGTTTAGTAGTTTAAATATCATAAAAACGCTGGGTTTAATTGCAAAGGCTTAAGCTTAACCTGGCTATACAGAAACCATAATGGATAATGTCGTGTTAGTATTGAAAGTTATTCGTGATTATATGTAAAATTAATTTAATCTGAAGTGTCACAAAAACTCTCCGCAGGAGAAGTTTACACTCCTAACAAAACCATGTCTTTTCCAAACTAGAAACCATAATGGATAATGTCGTGTTAGTATTTTAAGTTATTCGTGATTATATGTAAAATTCATTTAATCTGAAGCGTCACAAAAACTCTCCGCAGGAGAAGTTTACACTCCTAACAAAACCATGTCTTTTCCAAATCCTGCTGAGTCATCTTACTTACTAATCTTTCTTTCTAAGTATCTTGTGAGGCTAATTAACAATTCCAATCGAAAGAGAGGTTGGTAAATTAAAATGAATCTTCATTGTTTGGAAATAACATTAGGTCCTTGTTAAGAGTATCACATACGGTAGTTATTAGCTTCATGGATGATTTGTCTAAACAGAAACAATAATGAATAATGAAATATTAATCTTGCAAGTTATTTTTTCGTGATAATATGTGACAATATTACATATTTATCGCCTCTGTGGTCTAGCGGTCCGGGTGTTGGACTTGACTGCACGAGGTTCGAATCCCGGGTCGGCCAACACAAAGAAAATTGGATTTTTACAATTTTCTTATAAAAAAATGTTGGTCGGGATTGGAAATTTGCCCGGTTGGCGATAGGCTTGCCACCTATCACATTGTGGGACTCAGTGTCTTCGGCTAGTCGTGGGTGCCTTGGTTGTACCTCTGCCTACCTCCTCGGGATATGGGCGTGAAGATACTTACTTACTTACTTAATATTACATATTTAAGATGTTATTAAAACTCCTCAGATATATCTCTATATAAGGGCTGGATCAGTTTTATCATAAAAAATCCCTACATCTCTTTTACAAGTATTTGACCACATGAAAATGATAACGGGTAAGGACATGTTAGTGGTACAAATTATTCCTGACAATATGTTCTAAACCAAATAAATAGCCCCACTACAATTTCCATTGTCCCATTCGGCATTCAAGACCTAATTTATAGCCGGCTATTAGCATTGCAAACACGGACATGTAATTGTGACTCTCCTGCGTAGGTACCTTACGTGATAGCTCGTTTGAAGTACAGGTACGTGGATGGAGTTGAAATTAAGTTTGACGGTTTACGCAGTTTGCACTTTGCAGTATAAATAAATGCGAAATAAATGCAAATAACTCCTAACAAACTACACTAATCTGGCCCCAATGTAAGCAAATTATATGCTTGTGTTATGAAAAGAAAAGAAAGATATACGTTAATGACTTCGAATATTCTTTTATTAGAATGTCGTGGTCATCATTGAGTACGATTTATAAAAACTTGCTATAAAGTATAAAAATATGCAATACAACTTTTACCTTTCTCTGTCATGATATCAATTTTCCTCAATAGTAGGGGAGCCCGCGATGCGAAATGTGTAGTAGCTCCAGCGTTATTGGGACCCATTGTACTTTGTTGGAGAGTAAAAAAGGTCATGTAAGGTTTTTCTTTTCAGCGGTGCGTTAAGTGTCTAGAAGCTAAAATAGCAATTTCAGTAACTTGATCATAGCCGAACTCATCAGATATTAATTATATACACGCCTAATGTGTCTCCGATGACAGAAAGATGTCAATCAGACAGATTGCTGTAATGGACAATTAACACATATAACTTGGTTTTTGAAAGTTTCTGAAACTCCTACTCCCGTACGTCTTGTCCAAATCATCAGAAAATTCAAACATGGACTTATTGGCATGCAATAAGCTCGCCTTACTTTAATCTGACATGCGCGAGTATATTTTCAAGTCAAACAAAAAATAGACAGACAACCCTACATGCGCATCTCTGTGTAGAGATTTGATACATAATGGAGGTGTTCTACAATGGTACAGGGTATCTCCCATATCTTAATCTGACGCGCCTGAGTTAGTCCAAAAATCCCCTCTGAGGCGTAGCGTCCCCTACTACAATGTCAAAAAGTAAGATTTAAGCAATGCGCTATTAACTACTTACGCACCATCAACAAATTACGTACGCTTCGCTTATCACATTTGTAACAGTGAGATCCGAGAAAGAGTGGGGTTGAATGAAAGTGTTAGTTTCAAAATGAGAAAGTTCAAGTTATTTTTTGCCAATGTGTTGCCAACCTCGCGGTTTTTACAACTTCATCAGGTTTTTCAAGTTACGTTGGGTCGGTCATGTGGAAAGAATGGTAGATGAAAAGTTGACACAACAGTGCGAATTTAGATGGATGTTGGTACACCTGATGTATTAAATCAATCGAGCTTTATCCGAGGGTGGTCTATTTGAAACTAGCGTGTTTGTATGAAAATAGCAATTAATGTTGAGAAAGCTAGGTAGGTTAAAAAGCTTACTTGTGTTGAATAATATCTGACTCTCGCATGTAACTTGGAAGCCATGTAAGTCTATTAAATAAAAGCCAAACCCATATTAGAAACTATGTAAACTATTATTAAAATCAGTTTTATATTAACTTTATTAACGTAATTACAAAAGCGAATGAAAAAAAACAATGTCATATATCATATTACTCACATATATAACATAAACGTACATTAAATGATCATAGAGGCTCAGAGGCCCCTAAAGCCCCAAGCACTACAGCCTCCTTTGACTTTGAGAGCCCTTAAGGACTAAGCTTTCCATAACATAGAAGTGTAAAAAAATAAACAAGTTACTTTGATGTATCTAGATTTTTTCTAAGATATAGTCTCTCGTCGTCGTGTATCCCGTCCTGTGACCATTATGTAAGACCTTCAGCGCACGTCCACTGGCTACTTTTCAGCCCAGAACACGACACTGTCAAACACTGAGTGACAGGAATAGGTGAAGAAAAAGATCAGGGCAAGTTGCATGACATACTAACCAGGGTTCTACTGTCTACACCCCACGTGACTTTTAACTGATTTACAAAACGCAAAGGAGATCAATTCGGATGTACGTCTTTTTATGTGTTTGTTCCGAGATGACTCAGAAAAAGAATAGACAGATTTTATAGTCAGTTTTTTTAAGGTGGTCCCATGTACTGCTTTTATTGTACAATCGTGGCGCAGAGTAAAAGAAAACGCAGCTATTACCGATCATCGCAAATGTGCAAGTATCATCGACCCATTTAACTAATTTCCATTTCTTTCATTTATAAAAATGGTAAGGTAAAGATTGTAAAACCACGCGTGTAATGTATAAACACTCGTGGTTCTGTTTATAATAACCATGTTACATCTTTCTTTTTAACCATTTAACGATTTAACGAAAAAAATCGTTAAATGGTTAAAAACCGTAATAACTGCAAATTAAAGGTGGGTCGGTTACATCATATGGAAAATTTTTAATTATTTGAATTTGAAATAGGAGTTCATTTGTTGCAGTTTTACTGCGCTTAAATATAATACATTGTAACTGTTGCATATCCTTCAAACCATTTAAACATCTTAATGTTGCAACATTGACGTAAGCACCCAACATTGTTAACGAGATATTTTTAAACACAACGCAATAACTATTTCGCAAATGTATGAAAATTTCAGTAAACCGTACCTGTAGTTCCTTTTTCGCTCGAAATAATCATGCTTATTCATACAGTTGTAATTGGATTCAGTCTCGAGAGCTAGGAGTAAATTTCTGACAAGTTCTTGGTTGCACAGACCTGAGGCTACATCCAGTGCTTCCTGAAAGGGAATTCAGGATTGTTATTCTCAAATGAATAAATGCATAACAATAACTTTCTTGGTGTAACGTTCTCTAGCTTTATTGAAAATCAAAACTTCCAAGTCGTTTTCGTTAATACTTTATTTTGTTTTTTAATCAACTCCAAACAGAGGAGGTTCTCAATTCATCTGCATGTTTTTGTATAATTGTTATACGGTTGCCCAATCAATAAGAATCCGACTTTGATGGTTCTTTTTTCAGAAGGTAGTTAATGATTTTGAGACTGTCGAAAAAGTCATCAAGTTCAAGTTTCCTTAAAAGTACTATAAAATATGAGTTATGACAATTTATACAACAAAAAAGCGTTAACACATTCAAGTATGAATATCAAATTCTAGGATAATAAATCCCAGCGTAAATTATATTTCGAAATCAGCCTTAATGTATAAAACTAAAACAAAAGGGGAGGCCGAGCCTCTAGTTTAGCCGAGCGACTAGTTTGCAACGGACAGTTTCTAGATTATACTAAGAACTTCATAACAGGGATTTACTTGGAATGAGAATGCCATTTATATAAAATATGCGAACATTTTTTGAATATTTAGAATCATACCAATAAAGAGTGCACTGCATTCCTATTTGTGTTCTAGACTTTATCTTTAAAACCGAAGGCATACAAGTTGAAATAAGTAGCGATAGCAGATATCAGACCCTTTTGCAATACATTTTAGTTATGAGATTTGATTACTATGCCCACTTGCATGTTCTTGGCTTAAATAAACACTGAGTTAAATTTTAACCCGGATTAAAGCATGTCACTATTATAAAGTTTAACTCAGGAACGTGCAAGTGACTCTTATGACGCTGTCCGTCAGCGGTGATAAACGTCAATGCATTTTTGACAAACCACACGCTGAGCTGTGATCGTCTTATGGACTAACGTAGGATCACACTGTAATAAAGAGTATAATACCAGGGTGAACCTTGGTGAACTCCATTTATTAATTAACGTTTATCAATAAGACTGTGAGTGCCAATGGTCCTTATGACTAAAACCAGCCTAAAGTCCGCCTCATACATTCGGAATTTTGTTATGGAATTCCATTTCTACATGTGAAATTTATGTCATCATTAGCTGAGATGAGGACGTTGTCCTTTCCTAACTGTTAACATTGTTTTTTATATGAACCTTTCTCCTGACCTTACTTAATAAAAACTCAATTCAAGAACTCAATAAAAAAGTAATAACCAAAATTCGGGTGTGATGAGATAACTATGGGAAATAAATTTTTTTTATGAATAAAATTATTTGTTTAAATAGAATATAAATTAAATGTAGAAAAACAAATAAATAAATATACAGTCGCATTTATAATATTAGTATGGACTAGTTTGAAACTCTATGTGTGTCTGTCTCTCCCTGTCTTAGTCCTGATAAAGAAATGATCTTCTACTTTCTGCCTCGCATCTCGTAAGAGTACAACAATTTTATTAAACAAATTTTATTTAGCTTAGCTGTAGAACATCATGTGACAGAATTTAAAAATCACAGCTTTAAAAAAACACAGCTCAAATCATTTAACTTAATGACGAATTTCTGTTGGTTACAGAAACATCAAAATCAAATAACCTACTTCTTCAAAATTTTTAAAAAGCATGATAAATCACAACCTCATAAGGTAAATAACTTCGGATCTGATTCCCAGAAAACAGCACAGGTAACTTTGACAAAGGCTCTGACTCGGGACAATAAGGTTATGTTCCCAGTAGTATCAAACAGTTGACGTAATATTAAAAAGGAATAAGGAGAAAACAAACAAATTTATTGAAAGGTCAACTCACATACTTATTATTTTTATAGGTAAAAGGTGTCTAGTAATTTTAGACAGATTTATAGCCGAAAACACTGAGTTCCAAACTATGATAGGTGGCAAACCTTCGCCAACCGAATACTTATCCAATCCCGTGCAAGATTAGAAATTTGAAAAAAACTTATTTTCTTTTTGCCCGGTCCGAAATCGAAACCGGGTTCTCACAATGTCGATTTAAATAGTCCACTAGACTACAGAGGCGATCAAACCTTTTTTGAAAAAAGTCATATATTCTAAAACTAGCAGTTTTAGCAGACTTCATATGATTAAGGATAAATCAAATAACAAAAAAGGTAAATGAACTAGTGGTTCACTTTATAATAAGTGATCATAGCAGCTCATGGCCAACTACAATAATAGGGGTGTCAAAACTGAGTTGTTGAGATTTTTTCAAAGTTTAAAAAAAGGTTTTTAACTCATTATCTGTAGGAAATGTTGCTATCACCAACTACTTCTGTAAAAGAATTCTTCCAGTCTAGCAATAAATCTAGCGGTCTAGCGGTATAGCAAGGCAAAATGTCTACAGTGTCCCACAGGAGACGATTACCACTTAACAAGAAAATTCAGAGTTGCTAAGTATTATCTGCCTATAAATGCTTTAGGAACTACAGAAACCTAATAAAGTCCATGTAAAGCTTATATATCAAGCGAATTAGAAATGATTTTGTAACCGATAATTGTAGTCGATCAACGTTGAATGTAGTCAAATTAAACGAGTCTGAATGGTGAAGCCTGAGCCTTGACACGAGGCACCTATTTGTTAATAATAATGCCTTCTTTAATGAATCTCAGGATCGCGACTGCGCAATATTTATGTTGCGATATATTTTACGTTGTACGTACTAAATGTTTAGATCCTATTTCTAGGTTTCTCAAATTTTCCCGCCAGCTGATACTCAGTTCAGACATTTAATGTCGATTTATTGATCATGGACCCGAAAGTAAAAAGATAAATTCAGTAGGTTCAAATTGAATGATCGCATTTCATAGATAGATACAAATCGTCACTCAAGTAAAAAAAAAGCGTACAGACGAATCGGAGTCAGCTAAAAAGCGACATGTTTACTGACAAGGAAAATTCAAAAGTAGTTAATAACCATTAGGTATGTCGACTTTGCTATATCGATTTGGAACAAAGAAAATTAATCCACTAAACCTTGTAAGAACTCCTTACCACAACGAAACGAAATTTCCTTTGTACTACCGCTTGTTAAGTATTCAATTGATTGGATGTTTTAGCCCTTTGTAACTCCTACTACCACTACTATTTCTCTATAGTTTTTGGGTCAATTTATTTTATTACTTATATTAGTAATAAAATAGGCTGTAATGTATGTAGCTGTAATAATTCCATCTTTCAATTTAAGTATTGGAACAAGAAAATTATTATATATGTACTTGTTCCAATACTTCAATATCAATTAAGTAAATAATTTATAGATTCTGCTACGTTTCTAGGAATAACAATTGCTAAAAAATTCCGATGATTGCCCGCACATTGATAAACTTGAAATTAGGTTAAGCTCATCAGCGTATTCTGTTAAAAAAATGAGACAGTTAACTGATGTTGAAACCTCTGGGATGGTTTATTTTAGTTGTTTTCACAGCATCATGTCGTATGGAATTCTTCTCTGGGGTAGCTCTGCCGAAGTAAATACTATATTTATGTTACAAAAGAAAGCCATAAGGGCAATTTATAACCTAGGCCCAAGAGTTTCCCTTAGAGAAAAGTTCAAAGAAATCAAAATTCTAACTGTAACATCCAAGTATATCTTTAAAAATTTAATGTATGTTCACAGAAATTCAAGTTTATTTAAAAGACATTGTGTTATACACTGTGTCAATACAAGGAATATAAATAATCTTGCTGTGCATGTGTCTCGTTTCCACAGAGTAAGCCATTCTTTCATGGGCCAATGTATACAGTTCTACAATAAACTTCCCAATTATATGAAAGAACTTCCAATTAATAAACTTAAAAAATGTGTCAAATTTAAATTAAATGAAAAGGGTTATTATAACATTGCTGAATATTTAGCTGATTAGACGGCTTGGGATTAATTGCTCCTTATGCCAATCTCTTTTAAATATACTCGTAATATATCATTACATTTATTTTTGTAAACATATTTCAAAATAAGAAAAAAAGACAAGCCCGCTGAGTTTCTTGCCGGATCTTCTCGGCGTGAGGCCACGTTCCGATCCGGTGGTAGATTTATTGTTGTATACACGCGTCATAGGTGCCTCTTGTAGGTTTACGTGAAATATAGATAATTTATTATTATTTTAAATAAAATTGTATATCTTAGGTTAATTTTAGCAGGGATGGAAGATACACCGCGGGTGTAGAAAAAAGAGTGTGTGCAGGGAATAGTGTGAATGGGGCGCTGGGTAAGCTGTTTCGAAGCGAGATTTTGAGTCAAGGTGCTAGACTCACTTTGCATAATTTTGTTGTTGTATGGAAGCGAGAGTTGGGTATGTCAAAAAAAGAAAGAGAAATGAATAAAATATGCTGTCCAAATCAGAGCGCTACGAAAAATGTGTGGTATAACGCTTGCTGACCACAATCGTAACAGTGAGATTTGAGAAAGAATTGGATTGAAATAAAGTGTTGGTGATAAAATGAGAAACAGCTCTGCTGGTTCCGACATGTAGAAAGAATGACATATGCAAAATTAACAAAGCAGATATACAATGCGCATGTGGGTGGATGTAAATACCTGGGTGACCTAAGTTGTCATTCTACGATCAAATCACTCGGGTGTTATCCGAGGGTGATGTCAAGAGTTTCTAAAACGGCGTGAATACGAAGGAAGTAAGAAAGATCTTCAAGGATCATGACATTTGACACTCGATACACTCTGCCCACCTTGTAAGTTCCCACCGTGTTCTGATCGCGGAGGTGGGTGGTGGGAACGTCAGTTAGGCCTGTCACATTCTGTGTCGTTTGGAGGATTATTTGCCACAATATTTACACTGCTTACGCGGAATTAGCAAAATAAAGGCTTATTTTACATCTGTTAAAAAAAAACTAGAGAAGCGTGTGCCGACGTCAATACCGTGCCTATCGTACGTAGCTTTAATTATGTATCGATGATTTTTATCGATAACTAATTCTATGTTATTCATATTGTTTTATTTATATTATATTACATATAATTATAGACACCAAAGATGTCAACGGTCCGTTCAACTTATTTATAGGGACTCCATACACAAAACAACACAATAAAATCATAATAATGGTTGATAACATTAAATTACAACCGTTCTTCAAAGTACCAAAGCTTAACTTGGAAAGGGGTACAAAATGCCGCTTTACGTTATAAAGCCTTACAGCTTCCCTACATGTCACATAATTTTGATGCCACTTTATTATGCTCCCTACTAATATCAGATATTTTTACTGCTTATGAACAGACAGATATTATTCAACTCGTTCTTGAACAGATATTTTTGCTAATCTCCCCATAGTAATATATTTATGCTCGTGACTGTACGTACTTGGTCCGTGTTCTGAGCGGGAGCTTAAAAACCTACGTACCTACTTTGTTTTCGTAAATATTTAATTTCTCATTTTATTTAGCGTTAAGCAATTAAAATATAAGTGAGTTTATAATGAAAGTGGGCATTGAAGCAGATAGAATTTGTGATTCTAAAGACAATATGAAAATCAAAGATACAAAATGTTTTTGCCAATCTAAAGTTCGTAACCGTCATTCAAGAGTTCACTGACTTAATACTTTCAAACTCTAATGTTGTATGGTAGCAGAAAAAAATTAAAATCAGATGAGTTATTGTGGATCACTATAACCTAGTTTAGTTTGAAGGCACTGAGCTAGTAATCCAGCAAAATAAATTACAAGATTATTCTGAGCGAATATTGGGGTCATCACACCCCTATACGCTAAATGTTGCAGTAATTCGTGGACATCGGTGTTCACTTATCAACAAAAGATCCGCTTATTCGTTTGCCTTCTATTTCTTTTAAAATTGTTTATTTTACAATCTAATCGAAAGCGTGTGTCTTGTTTATACAAAATAAATTTTGTCCTGGGCGAATGGCTTTACAATAAAATACCCGATTGTATTAAAAATAGATCTATATGACATTGTCTTGTCTAGACTATGAACTATCTCATGACAATAATTAACACAATACAAAAATAGCAAAATTGGTTCATCTTTTCATGCGTGATGGAATGACAAAGGAAATGTGTGAATGTCAATATTTTTTATCTAAGTCTAGCCAACTCGGAGAACTTCGTATCGTTTGACGTTTACGTAGTGGAAAAATTGAAGTATTGTTATACCTATTATAATAGATATTTTCCCGGTACTTCTCTTCAAGTGATCTTGTTGACTCTAATACAATTAAAAAAGGATTAACCAAAAATTAACTCAGATAATTAAAAAAGGATTAACCAAAAATGGCAAGTACTATGTGCTCCTTGCGCCGATCTCTTACCAACTGTAATGTGGAACTGTAAAACTTGTATACTGTTGAGTTTCTTTCATCTTTTGTCAGAGTTTCTTCGTGAAGACCGCCAACCTAGCATCGGAAGCGAGTGTGATACCAGAAGTGACAAATGTCATAAGAAAATGCTTTTTCATCTATCCGATAACGATTGGTCTTTTTTTATATGATATTGGAAGGCAAACAAGCAGACGGATTTCCTGATGGTAAGAAATTCACATCGCCTAGTGGTAATGGTGCGTTGCCAACCTGGGGCCGGGATGTTAGGCCTCGAGCAAAAGTAAGTTTACCGGCTACCTTACCCTCCGAACCGGAACACGTCATGACGTTATGGTGGCAGGTATAGGTAAGGCGATGGTACTAATCCGGGTGAGTCGCTGCGAAACTCTACCACCTAGTCAGATGTCACGGTGTTAGTGACGGTAAGCCTATGCTCACCTTTTACGAGCTGCCTGGTAGGAAGGCATGGTCTATTCTGCAAAGAAGCCAGGACCAACACGGGGAGAATATTTCTACACAATATTTATTCTTTTATGAAAAAAATGATCAAATCGCGACGTGGTACCTAATAAAAAAGTTTGAGTCGGTTTTTGCAGCTTTGCTGTGCTCACTTATTTTATGTGAGAAGATGGCGAAAAAGCAAAGAGCTCCTCTGAGGAAAAGATACAACCGATCCTATAGTCAATGTAGATTTCTACCTTAGACTATAAGATACATTGCGACTGCGTTGTATACATAATGCAAACATTTTACAGATAGCACATACACTAAAATATCAATCCTTTGTTGGCCCTTTTACCGCACGTTTTAAGCCTTTGGGTTAGCCATATGGTGGTTATTTGAGGGCTATCTCATAAATCACTTTTTAGGGGCACCATTTGCATTTATATGTTAGAAAACTCGTAAAAAGTGATAAATCACAACATTGAATAACAAAAACAGATTATATAGGGTTACCAAAGATGTTTTAGACTACATTAAAATAATCCAGTTTAGGATTTCTAAGGCTTTAGTTCATGTCAAAAATTTTTATTTAAAAAATCCCTGGACAAACTACTTAAAATGAACCTAATGCCAAAGTACGCAAATTGTGTCTCTGTTTTAAGTGTCAATGACATATAGAAATCCTATTTAAATAGACAATAAAACCAAAACTGCAAACCCGGATCCTGAAGAAATAGGGAGAGAAACAAACAAGGCATACACGACTAGCTGAAAGTATTACGTGTTAGAATATGATTGGTGAAAATACCATGGCTGTTCGGGTATATGTACAATTACAGTCAACGTTGTTTTTCTTTATTAGAAAAGCAAAAAATATTAACAAAAATCATTCAATATAACTCAAAAATTACTAGTAGCGTGTTGAATTACGTGGCACCTAGCGGTAAAGTTGAAGTCGATTTTTGCAGTTTAACTGCGCTTAAATTATTTGAAGTTGACGTCTATAAGTTCAAAATTCAAGTCCGAGTTTTCATAAAACCTTCACCCAAACCTTTTCGTAAATGTCTCGTTCATTAATTACAAAATGTTTAAATACGTCATTACCAAATGGGTATGATGATAACAAGTTGGGAGAGCTTTGCCTTAAATAACAGTACCGCTGGTGGCGACCGCAACCGCAACATACATTTCCCGCCTCAGGATTATTCGAAAAAATACCAACTTCATGCCTTGATTACTAAATTAAAATTTATTAACATATTATAAGAGTTAATGTTATGACATTAACTCTTATAATATGTTAATAAATAAACGTAATAAAATAATAATAAAACGTAAGCAGTAGACCTATTTTCTACCAAGCAATCTGGATCTACACGAGGTGTGTGCGTGATTACTAAATCTATAATTTTATTCATGAGTGAAGAAATTTTGTAAAATCGATGAGTATATTAAGAATTCCAAGGAAGTGTATACAAGGAATATGTAGTACTAATCAGTTACGTACGAGCAAACCACTTCTTAAGTAGCTCTAAATTTTGCATTTACCTTGTTTGCACTACGTTAATTATTATTATGTTATTCTGTGTATGTTGATCGATTTCTCTGTAATTAATAAACCGATTTAAAACAAATCTATTATATTTGAAAGAGCGTACTTTCGAAATAGTCTCATTGTTACTAAGCCTGAATCTGACGAAACCAAGAGAAACAAGAAATATACAAATGTTTTGTGTATTTAGAGGACATATACGCACTTAAATAGAAGTTAGTTTTTTTTGTTTTTTCATTGCGTTTAAATTATTTGTTAGAGTTTAGGAGTCATTATGATTCCTGACATCATATATTTGTGTGTATACAGACTAAGCAGAATACTTAATCATAGCTGGCGATCTCTTATTTTATCATGTTTATTTATTATTATAAATACGCAACATATTAGTAGGTTGTACTGTATAGTGGTATCGGACAACCTTTTTTTAATTTAAATAATTATTGGTTTTAATAATATTTTGTATTATTTCTTTATTATACGCCGTTAGTATTTGATGTAACTTCATTACTTATTAAAATTAACTGTTCCACACACGTTAGGTCCACGGACAATTACAGGTCTAAACTTAAAATAATTTAAGAACGTAAGTAAGTAAGTATCTTCACGCTGATATCCCCGAAGAAGTAGGTAGAGGCAAAACCAGGGCACCCCCGACTATCCGATCTCAAAATGTGATAGGTGGCAAGCCTATCGCCAACCGAGCACACATCTAATCCCGAGCAAAATTTTTTTATTGTCAGAACATTGCAAAAAAGACGTTTTCTTTTTGTTGCCCGATCCAGGAACGAACCCATGACCTCATGAAGTCCAACACCTGGACCGCTAGATCACAGAGGTGAGTCGAATTATTGAAATAATATGTTATAATTTTTGCCAGTGTGAACTTGTGGTCCAGTATTGGTCCAGAGTTGACATAATGAGGTCCGTGTTTGATGCTCGGGTTGGGCAACTAAAAGAAAATGCGTTTATTCCAATTATGTAATGACAACAATGGTTGGCGATAGGCTTCCTACCTATCATATTGTGGGACTAAGTGTCTTCGGATAGTCGTGGATGGCCTAGTTGTGCCTCTTCCTACAGCTTGGAGAACACGGGCGTGAAAATGGTTTTAAATTCATGAAGTTTTGTAACATAACTTAGAATTTTACTGTAATTATGTATGTTGAGTCTTTTGTTCGTAATTTAAAAAAATAACTTATGGTTCGTTTTGTAAAATAATGTTTTTTTTTTATGTTATAGGAAGGCAAACAAGCAGATGGATTTCCTGATTGTAAGAAATTCACGCCGCCTAGAGACACAAAAGTCGGCAATGGTGCATTGCCAACCTGAGGTCAGGATGTTAGGCCTCGAGCAAAAGTAAGTTTACCGGCTAACTTACCCTCCGAACCGGAACACGTCATGACGTTATGGCGGTAGGAATAGGTAAGGCGGTGGTACCAATCCGAGCGAGTCGCTGCGAAATTCTACCACCTAGTCAGATGTCACGGTGTTAGTGATGATAAGCCTATGCTCGCCTTTTACGAGCTGCATGGCAAGAAAGGCAGATGGTCTATTCTGCAAAGGAGCCCGGACCAACACGGGGTAAATGTACTCGTACTTTTGTTATAATAGCCGTTAGTTCTATTCGTTTTTTCATATTACTATAATTTTATTAAAGAGTTATGGGTAAGTACCTATACCTTAAAAACAGGAAAATAAATAATCAAATAAAAACTTTTATTTGAAAATCTTCATGTCAAAGTTTGTTAGTAAATTTATTGTAAGTTATTTCTTAAAAGAAATTCTAAGTACATTAAAAATGCAAGCGTCGAACCCATTTAGGTAACTAAAGGAGCTTACTCACCGCGACCATTTACCTGCCAGCTTCGATATAACGAAAACTGTTTTTGGTAGTATTACATAGCACCCTTTGCAAGCAGCTTGACTGTTGCCATTTTGCACCTAACGCCAATCTACGGTAAATAGAAAATAACACCAACTTAAAGTTCGAACGATAGGACCAAGTCCGATGTCAGTGCAAATGCCATACGTTAATACTTTAGTTATTTCAAAAAAGAAAGCCTGACTATTCATTTTTAGAGGTCATAGATAATCTTCGTTTTTAGAAATTCTTATGTTAAATTAATTCTTTCTAAAAATTATGGCTGAAGAACAAAATAAATGGTGTTACTAGTAACTCAAAAACAAACCATTACATAACAGTGTTTTGTGACATAATAAATCATGGCAAGTTAGTTTCTGGACTATGAGTAAAATCATCGTGGACTTAAAAGGGGACACGGCCAACAAGAAAAAACAGGGTGAGTTTGGCCCATAATTTTATTGGTATTATAAATTTATTAACAAACAAAAGAAAAGTTTTTAAATGATTACCGATGTCAAAGTATTTAGGATTTATAAAGTAACTTATTTATAACTAATGCTCAAGTCTTCAACCCCTTAATCTTAAACATCATTTTTGTTAATACTACGCTAAAAGCAAGTGTGTTAGTAATTCGTAAGATTTATAAAACATTAAAATAAATTTGAAGACAATATAGACACATATAAAACTGAACTCGAAAATGGAAGACGCTAAGAAAATATCCAGAAAGGAGATAAATTCAACTTTAAAAATATGTGATTTATTTACGCAAACATTTGGATTTTCTTTTACAGGCGATGAACCAAAAACTAGGCTGAAGCGTCAATTGAAAACTTTTCAGTTTTATATCACTGCATTCTTTATTTTATTATTAGTGTTAGGAGAAGTGGCATATATTTTAAATAAAGTGATAAATTTGTCACCTATAGCAGATTCTATAGCAACCCTGCACATTGTTGCTTATGGATCAATGGGTTAGTATACTTTTAACACAGATTGTTTTATGACATTTTTCTTGCTATACAAGGTATTGCAGTGCTCTGGACGTGAGACGATGCAAAATAGTTTTGTACTACAGTACCCCCGGACATTCTAGACTTTAATAAGTGATGCAAAGATTTCTGATTATATTTTCCGTTCTCAATTTAGGTTCCGTTCTCAATTAAAACGGTATATTTTAGTGAATTATGATTTTAATGGTTTTTTTAATTTACGCATAGAAAAATATTGCTTGTTGGAAAACAGGTTCCATTGAAAGCCTTTGTAATGTCTAAAGTTATTTTGTTTGAGCTTTTCCGCAATGTACCTTAATTTAACAGTGTGTTCAAAAATAGTGTTAGGCTAATCAATTCCTCATTAATAAAATAGCATTATTTATTGAAATACCTTCCATCTGTTAAAGTGACTTATTTTGCTATTAATATAAGAAGATTTTAATGTTTATGTCATTAAATATTTCTTAACATTTTACTAACAGCTAAGGTTGCACAATATTTAGATACTTACAATCAAATTTATTTTAGGTTTGGGCAAAATATTAACAATATGGTTTAAAAAAGATGAATTCAGACGACTCATTCGTAATCTTGAAGATCTCTGGCCAATAAATTTAAATGACGCAAATGCAAATGAAACAAAACGTGCAATGATTTCTCGGCTACACCTCGTACAAATAAGTAAGATTTTATGTTTAAATACAATTAACGTAAGCCAGAAATGCGCCACCGAAACAGGTAACATGTCGTTGCGCAGACCTCATTTCAAGGTATCGGCGGGGATAAGAACAGGGAAGTGGGGGAGCGTAACACTCTCTCGCTCATACTCGTTTACATTCGAGATTCACATATTTTGATTTTTTTTAACCAATAGCATTTTAGGATTTTTTTATCAAATCGAAAATCGATCTTCCTATTAAGATAAAGTTAACAGTAGGCTATGCGTGTGTTGTTTATTTACATTGACTTCATTTGCTTAGTATGACTGTTTCTTTCTTTTCTAAATTATTCTTTTTTTATATAGAAGAGGAGGCAAACGAGCAAGTGGGTCAACTGATGGAAAGTGATCACCTCCGCTCACGGACATCCGCAATACCAGGAGTATCACAGATGCGTTGCCGACCTTTAAGGAATGAGTACGCTCTTTTCTTGAAGGTTCCTAAGTCATAATTGTTTGGGAATACCGCCCTCGGTAACTGATTCCACAAAGGTGTTATACGGGGTAAAAATGTCTTCGGAATCGCACAGTTGTAGACCGCCACGCATCGAGATGATGGGCATGATACCTTAAGCTCTGACGCGATGTCCGAAAGTGGAAATCAGCGGCTGGAATCAAAACAAACAACTCCTCAGAGCATTCCCTATGATAAATGCTTTTGTTGACTGAGTTATATTGATTACTGTAGTTTGTAATTTTAATGTAAATAAATTATTTGGAATAATTTTTCTAGGCTATACATTCACGAATATTGGCGGTTTATTACTGTACATCGTAACTCCAATTTTTTTATTTGTATACCATTATTTAAAAGACGACGACGCATTTTTGGGCTATATTTGGTACGTGTGGTATCCTTTTGATAAAACTAAGCCTGTTAA
>NJDC01007465.1:83249-114445 GCA_002245475.1 Calephelis virginiensis
CTTTTCCGCAATGTACCTTAATTTAACAGTGTGTTCAAAAATAGTGTTAGGCTTATCAATTCCTCATTGGCAAAATAGCATTATTTATTGGAATACCTTCCATCTGTTAAAGTGACTTATTTTGCTATTAATATAAAAAGATTTTAATGTTTATGTCATTAAATATTTCTTAACATTTTACTAACAGCTAAGGTTGCAAAATATTTAGATATTTACAATCAAATTTATTTTAGGTTTGGGCAAAATATTAACAATATGGTTTAAAAAAGATGAATTCAGACGACTCATTCGTAATCTTGAAGATCTCTGGCCAATAGATTTAAATGACGCAAATGCAAATGAAACAAAACGTGCAATGATTTCTCGGCTACACCTCGTACAAATAAGTAAGATTTTATGTTAAAATACAATTAACGAAAGCCAGAAATGCGCCACCGAAACAGGTAACATGTCGTTGCGCAGACATCATTTCAAGGTATCGGCGGGGATATGAACAGGGAAGTGGGGGAGCGTAACACTCTCTCGCTCATACTCGTTTACATTCGAGATTCACATATTTTGCTCATCCAAGCAAAAGCGACGAGCAGCTGCATGAAACTTTTGTTTTGGGTTATAAATCTTGTTTTTTTTTAACCAATAGCATTTTAGGATTTTTTTTTATCAAATCGAAAATCGAACTTCCGATTAAGATCAAATTAACAGTAGGCTATGCGTGTGTTGTTTATTTACATTGACTTCATTTGCTTAGTATTACTGTTTCTTTCTTTTCTAATTTTTTTTTTATATAGAAGAGAAGGCAAACGAGCAAGTGGGTCAACTGATGGAAAGTGATCACCTCCGCTCACGGACATCCGCAATACCAGGAGTATCACAGATGCGTTGCCGACCTTTAAGGAATGAGTACGCTCTTTTCTTGAAGGTTCCTAAGTCATAATTGTTTGGGAATACCGCCCTCGGTAACTGATTCCACAAAGGTGTTATACGGGGTAAAAAATGTCTTCGGAATCGCACAGTTGTAGACCGCCACGCATCGAGATGATGGGCATGATACCTTAAGCTCTGACGCGTTGTCCGAAGGTGAAAATCAGCGGCTGGAATCAAACCAAACAACTCCTCAGAGCATTCCCCATAATAAATGCTTTTGTTGACTGAGTTATATTGATTACTGTAGTTTGTAATTTTAATGTAAATAAATTACTTGAAAGAATTTTTCTAGGCTATACATTTACGAATATTGGCGGTTTATTACTGTACATCGTAACTCCAATTTTTTTATTTATATACCATTACTTAAAAGACGACAACGCGTTTTTGGGCTACATTTGGTACGTGTGGTATCCTTTTGATAAAACTAAGCCTGTTAATCACGCTTTTGTGCTTATAATGGAAGTTTATACGGGTAAGGTATTTTTTTTATCTCGAATTGCTATTAAGAAACCAAAACTTTTTATATTATATCAGTAATCACCAAGTGGTTTAGTTTTTCAACAATATACTCAGTAGCTCAGTACAATGATACTGTCTTCAACAGATGGAAAGCAAAGATGCGATAGAAAGGAGTATACTAAACTAAAAAGCGCATATTAATTTTTGCAATTGTCATAAATACTCACTTTAGTCACATTTATCGCTGTTCGGTTTTGGACGGAAGGATAGCAACTAAATTAATAACGAGGTCTAACATCTTAGCTTCATGTTAGAAACACAGCACTAGTGCTATCAATGTCGCATGGAGACGTACATTTCCGTTCATCAGGAAATCCATACCAGCATTCAAAATATTAATTAAATTATTTTTAAATATTCCAAGATGATTATACTCGTAGTTTGCATGAAATGAAAAACTTTTGCCTTTAACATAAACGTGAAAGAAGAAACGTTTCCAGGTACGACTGCAGCAATAGCAATGCTAAGTTCAGATTTATGTTTCATGACGTTATCCAGTCATATAAGCATGCTTTTGCGGCTTTTGCAAGTAAAGTTACGAGGTTTGGGTGTACAAAATAAACGAATAACATCAGGAGACCAATTAGATTGTTTTGATGAAATTGTATCTGTAATTAAAATACACCAGAGACTTATTTCGTGAGTATACAATTACAAATAACATTTTAGTATATTTTACTTATTATTAGAAAATTTAAATAATAAAATCCTTTGCCAAACAATATTTTCTAGAAGGGTACTAAATATACTAATGAAACCTATTTTATTACGGCGTTCACCTTGAATTTTTTTTAAATTGAATGTTGTAAGTCAAGTTTTTCATTTGATGTTGGGTTGATTTCTTAATAAAAAACATGCTTTCTAAAAGAAATATTTGATCCAACATTTTGTTTCGTTGCTGGCGGCTAATTTGAATTGACAGCAATATTGATTGTACCTTACTTTGTGATCGGATCTAAGGTTGTTTTTCAAACTTAAGCTCAACCGGTTCACTGATTTAAAATTTAAGTCTTTGATTTGTTTATAACTCACAAACTATCAAGTTAAATTTAAGAAAAGCTTATAAAAATAAGTAACCAGTAGCCTTACTATGACAATTTATAGTAATATTATTTCATTAAATGCAGTTTATCAACGGTCACCTCCACGGTGGCATTGTATTGAAATAACTATCTTCTATAAGCCGCTATAAAAAATCATATATATCAAATATGTATGGTCATGGTATAAAAAATCTTTAACTCGTGGACTTGGGTCCTTATATTACTGATATTTGTTTCAGGTATGGAAATGATTTAGAAAATGCATTCTGTCTCATCAATCTTATAAATGTGGTTATTAGTTCTGTTCAGATTTGCTGTGTTGCGTTTAATATTGTAAGTTCTCCATTATATTATACCTATTCCAGCTGATATATTATTATTTTTTATTCTCCTTAAGAAGCTCTACTGAGCATATTTTTTGACATTACAATCTAGTCTATAGACTAATGAGTAATTCGAATTTCTCTTAAACTTCTAAGCTACAGTCTCTTAGTGTAGTTCCGTCAACTGCTAGTTCGTGTCTCTAAACTTAAGTTCCATTACTAACTTGAACTTAAAACCCTGTCACTTGATTTTGGCACTAGCACTATGTGAATCTACACAACACTATACTAGTTCATATGGCTTTGTCCTTTTCATCCTTTTCGTTCTACCTATGATATATTTCTGCTTTTTTAATATTGAATAGTAAAAAAATCAAAGTCAATTGTACGTTGCATACATGGGACCAGTTTGCACACCTACTCTTCCACGACGTAATGCATACGTAGCATACGTGTTCTCAGTTTGTTTTCACCTTTAAGGTAAGGACAAACTGAGGCCACGTATGCAACGTATACGATGCATGATGACGTCTGATTTTGTTTGACTCTCTTGAACTTATATGAAAACGTGTGGCTCAGAAACACACTTATCTTGCGGAACGCTATCGGACTTGTCACACGCGTACGTAGATCTGTCGAACTAGATCGGAGTGGGAAAAGTGGAGGGGGATCATGTGCTAGACCACGCGTCAGACACGTTTGTAGATCGTACGTCTCGGGACGCGTCAGACACAGATGAAACGTCGTTGTACCAACAATAAAATAGGAGGAGAATTTATTTTACATAACCAATGTTTACTCTTCTTTTTTATAACTAGATCATATTCATATTAAAATAACAAACGTAATAATTAGTCCTTAAATTCACTTTCTGAATTAGAAAACATTTTGCAATGAAGTCACACCAACGTCTGATGTCAATTGTATTTTGCAAACGTGGGACCAGTGTGCACAGCTACCCTCTCACGTCGTAATGCATACGTAGTATACGTGGGCTCAGTTTGTTTTCACCTTTAGTGTCTTCGACTGGTCTGGTTCAATGATGTTGCGAATATCAGCATCAAAATCAGAATCAGCTGATTATCAGCATAGTTTTCAACATCAGAATCCGCATTAATCGATGCTGATTTTATTGCTGATATTTAGGTCGTGACATGTCTGTTGAGAGCGTGGCTTTCCTTATCCAGCGGGAATTTTGACCAATCAAAGATTTTACTTGTCATCAAAATTGGTAAATAAACACTTTGACTAATTATTGATTTTTTAAAGTAATTGATCTGGGAGCACGGTAATGCCCCCGCCAAGATGCGCCAAGCGTAGCGTAAGGGCACTACCTACCCTTTCTCAAAGTTTTTTGTCGTTTTTTTGAACCCTCATAGAGTTACGTATTTTTATTTTAGCACTTGCCCTGTGCTTGGGATAAATTTTCTATAAATTTTAAAGAAAGAAAAAATTTCGCCCCAGACAGGATTTGAACCTGTAACCTTTCGTCTCAAGCCGACGAATACTCTAACCAATTGAGCTACTGAGGATTCAAGTCCCGTGGCGAAATTTTCAATTCCTTCCTAACCCGTTATCGCGGGTAGTTATGTCATATAGATACACAATTCTGAGTTAGTTTCCGATGTTCCTAATAGTTCTTACTCTCAGAATATGGTGGTAACAATAATAGACTAATTAAACATACAAAGTCTCAATCGAACAGTTCTTTTACTTTAAATAATAATGTCTTAAATACACCGATTTCGTCACTGACACACTCACTGATACACTGACACACTGATAATCATCAAAATGTTCACCTACTTCGTGAAGTGCTAAAAAGCTGAAATTTGGTACGTAATCTAATTTTAGTATACAACCAACAAAAAATCATAAACTTATGACTTTCACCCTCTGCCGTCTTCTAAAACGGGAGGGTGAAAGTTTGTTTGAGACTTAAAATTTTAGGGTACTTCCTAAAGTGCCTAGCCGAAATTTGGTATGTAGGTAAACAAAGTTCAGAAAACACTACCGTGCTTCCAGATAAACTAATAACTTTCGTACCCCATCCCCTTAAAATTGGGGAGTGAAATATCACCTGATTTAGGCCAAAAGTAATATGATAATCAATAAACTATCAAAAAAAGCCAAAGACAGAGAATGAGATATTAAACCGAAACTGTTGATGAGCAAGAAATACACCCCAAAAAAAACCTAGCAACCTATAAAAAGAACTGAAATCAAACCATAAACAATTTGTGTAAAATATTGCCAAGACGAACACATAAGGTTTGCCCTGTGAAAATATATCAGTTCTCATATAGAGCCAAGCTTCTGAATCTACACAATCTAACTCTACCGACCCTAACTACACAAATTCTACGCATCAGTAATATTGTATGGCTTGGCTATTTCGTTAATTACTTCAGAAACTAAATATTCGTATCACTTTCACGATGGTAGCGAAACGGCAAAGCCATATATTTTATCTGATATGTAGAATTTGTAAAGTTAGGTTCGATAGAGTTAGGTTGTGTAGATTCAGAAGCTTGGCTCTACATGAGATCTGTTATCTTTTTCACAGAGCAAACCTTATGTGTTTGTCTTGACAACATTTTACATGAAATGTTTTTGGTGAGATTAAGTTTTGTAAATTTAATACCTCCGCCACTTAAAAGTAAAGTATGGAAGTACTTTACATTAGCAAATAAAGATGTACTATTTTCGGAAAGGATTATGTTCTCGTAATTAAACCAAACTTGCCTGTGGATTGGACAAGTGTCTGGTTGACGATAGGTTTGCCAACTATAATATTGTGGGTCTAAAGTACTTAAGGCTAATCGTGGGTAATCTGGTTTACCTCTACCTACTTCTTCAGGAATATGTGGGTGAACATATATTTTTTTCATTAAATCAGCATCCACATCAGCATCAGCTGATATTCATTTTAAAAAATCAGCATCGGGAATATGGGCGTGAAGATACTTTTTAAAACTTGACTAATTTAACTTCTAACGCCCATGACAAGAACTCAAAAAAGTGTGACATTATTTTACCTTTTAGCTTTTAGAGCCATGGGTTGTAATGAGTAATAAGTTCTATTTAATATCGACGTTAACACAAGTCGGAATCATTTGCTGGTTCGCTCAAGAAATATCGACGGCTGTAAGTATCTTCGTATTTATAAGACAAAGGAAATCACCTCAGAAGTTGAATAAATTTAAATATTTTACATATCACTTAACAAAGTTAACATAATAAATTTGCTTACATGAAGAAAGTATGAGAAAATAAGTTTTTTGTTACATATTTTACTTATTAGATATTGGTGCTAATGTTGTTGCGCACTCACTAAAATAATTCTAAGAAAACGTTATCCTCTCTCAATGAAATTAATAGAAAGTGAACAATTTTAGTACTGTCAGATTAGTCTGTAGAAGATATTTTAATATAATCAGAAAATGTTAATTAAAGTAATTCCGCTCCCTAAAAAGTCCAATCCTCTAGCTCAAAACGATTTTCGTCCAATATCCATTCTTCCATTTCTGTCGAAAGTTTTAGAAAAAGCTGTTCATAAGCAACTTTCTTATTATATGAAGACCAATGGTTTGCTGAAATCCGCACAGTCAGGATTCCGTCCACGTCATAGTACTTATACTGTTCTCGTCATGATTTCCGATGATATTCGTTCTCGTATAGATAACAGGCGGCACACAGTACTAGACTAACTGTCATTGATTTTAGTAACGCTTTTAACACCGTTGATCACCAAATACTACTGAGTCTCCTGAGATCTTGTAACATATCTCCATCAGTACTTAACTGGTTTCAAAGTTATTTAGAGGGACGTAGACAACGAAGTAAGGCGGGGGATATTTACTCGGATTGGTCAGCCTGCTCTGTTGGTGTGCCTCAAGGTGGCGTCTTATCTCTTCTTTCATTTGCAATATCTGTTAATTCTATTACCAACCAATTATCTTCCATCGCTTACATGTATGCAGATGATCTCCAGTTATATACCCAATCGACTATTAATGACCTTTCTCTTGCTGTCTCTAATTTAAATGATGATTTGTTCAAAACAGTGGATTGGATTAAAAAATATGGATTAGCCATAAATCCAAGTAAATCCCAAGCAATAATTATAGGTGGCGCTAAAACACTCCGTTAAATTTAATTGATGGTGTCCACATTCCTTACATGAAAACGGTAAAAAATTTGGGTATCTACTTTGATAAAACACTATCGTGGACCCATCAGTTAAAAGAGCTATTTTGCCTCTGTATTCAATAAAGAGGTTGCTCCGTAATTTACTTCCGAATCTTTACTCTTATCCATAATTGACTATGCAGATGCTTGCTATACTGACTTAAGCAATGAGCAATTTAACAAACTTGAGCGTCTTCAAAATCTTTGTGTTAGATTGATATTTGGTCTCCGTAAATATGACAATATTGTTGAGTACGGCTTAAGACTCAAGTGGTTGCCAATCCGACTTCGTCGGAATCTACATATTCTATTTCTCCTGTACTCTATTTTATTTGATCCACGTACGCCTGTGTACTTAAAAGAAAGATTTCAAGTTTTGAGAAGTGAAAATATGGAACTACGATCGACGGATAATTTCTCTCTGCGCATGCCGACCCAAAATTATAATTATGACCACCTTTCTTTTACGTGCCAGGCTATTCGTCTTTGGAACTCATTGCCAACACAAATTAAAAAGGCTGAAACTATCAGGACTTTTAGAAAATTATTAAAAAAATATTATTTAAATACGCAGAATACAACATAGAGATTAGAATCATATCTTTAGCTCCGTATTTTTCTTCCTTCTTTATAGATTCTTTATAGATCTTTATAGATTGTGCATTCCATATATATGTGTATATGTATATCTCTATGTTGTATTCTGCGTATTTAAATAGTATTTTTTTAATATTTTTTTAAATAAAAGTAATAATATATTTTATTTATTGGTAATATATTACTTTATTGGTAATATACGTATGATATATGTATTGTTGTAATTTAGTGCATATTATTTGTATGTACTACATATATTTGATGTACTTTATTTAACACGTATGTTTTATATGAAATAAAACAATATACTTATTAGATTAGCATAAGTTTTGTTTATGAAGCCTTACCTTAGTTTTTGAATTACATAAATTGTCTCGTTCACCCTAAGGTTGTCTGGCAGAGATCGCTCTGAAGCGTTAAGACCGCCTTTGTGCACCTAAGTTAAAACATATTTGAACTAATCTGTCATATCAAAAATGTGGCGGTAATCAGTTTCTAGTGGTTTGTTTGTTTTTGTACATTTACTAAAGCACATGTCAAATGGTAGTATAATAGGAGGTAAAAGAAAATCAGCATTGATCAAGGATCTTGTTTAACTCAGTACTATATTTTCTAAGTGTATCATTTGTTTTGAATCCAAATTGTCCCCAGGGGATAATATAAGAACTCAACCGTGCTGCCTCATTTGGCGTAAAATATAATTTGTTATTCTTGTTTAATTGAATGTGTATTTTCATGATGTAGAGCACAGGAATTGCTGACGCAACCTACGAATGTGGATGGTATAACTGCAATATACGAAGCAGAAAAGCTTTGCTTATATTGATACACAGGTAACATTTTTATAATAATTAAAAGTTTTCAATAGATTAAAGTTATCAATAGATTTGCCACATTATAGTAGGGGAACCAGCGTGCTAAATATGTTGGAACTCCAGCGTCGTGGGGACCTATTGCACTTTTTCGATTAAATAGTGCAGAGTAAAAAACGTCATATGAGGTTTTTCTTTTTAGATGTGTGTTAAGTGTCTAGAAGCTACAATAACAATTCCATTTACTTGATCATAGCCGAGTTCATCAGATATTAATAATGTGTCTCCGCTGACAGAAATAAGTCAATCAGACAGCTTGCCGTAATGGACAATTAATATATATGACTTGATTTTCGAAAGTTTCTGAATGTCCTACTCCCTCCCGTACGTCTTGTTCAAATCATCAAAAAATTTAAACATGCACTTATTGGCATACCAATAAGCCTCCCATACTTTTATCTGACATGCTCGAGTATATTTTCAAGCCAAAAAAAAAATAGTCAGACAACCCTACATGAGCTCGCCAATATAGAGATTTGATACATAATAGAGGTATTTAACAATGGTACAGGGTATCTCCCATATCTTAATCTGACATTACTGATTTGCTCCAAAACCCCCTCTCGCTCTCCCATTTTATTATGTCACTAATGTCCGGTTCCTATATTCAAGAAACGAGTCGTTTTGCTTACGAATGGTATTTTTTGTAAGTACAGTAAAAAATTGTTACCGCTTGCGAACTAGAAACATTTTGTGTAAACATGAGCAACGCTTCGTACTTTTGTGCAAATAACCAATATTTATAGTAACGAATTACTTTTCATTGATAATAGAAATCGAGCTTAAGTGTACCTTCGACTCGTCATTGGTGTCCTGGTAGACAGAGGTCTACCTAGTCTGGAAAACTAAAGTGCAGTTTTAGTAAGAGCACTATACTCAATAATAAACAATCATAAAACAAAGAAAAAATAACCGACCATTAAACCAATAGGAGTATATGTACTTGATGGGTATACTATTAGACATCCTGAGTTCTATAAATTGCCTTGTAGTTCAAGCATATGGTTCTTGTCATCAGAAAAAATAATGGATCTAATTACAACAAATGTGACGAATTCAAACTTGATAGGTTTACTTTCTACTTTACTAATCATTTCCTTTCGTTGAGCTCCATTATCAGATCAGCTGTGAAAACAGCACGTATAAGTTCTTCAACTGCTAGTTCTCACATAATTTTGAAATAAAATTAAATAGCCATTATGCGTTTAAGGTCACTTTTCGTAGGTAACAAATGTGCTGATGAACTCAAATACCTGCAAATATATTCATAAATTGTTGCTAAGAACATTTCGATCATTTCAGCTTTCAAACAAACAAAAAACTTCTCACAATCGATCAGTTCGTGTAGAAGCTATAATGCACACACACATAAACAGACACGTCAAACTTATAACTCTCCTCTTCTTCCGTCGGGGTAATAATGTCTTCTTTTTTCAGGTCACAGAAACCACTTCACTTCACTGCATACAAGTTTCGTGCAATCACTATGTCTACATACAGTTCTGTAAGTGACCACTTCACCTGACATACTACTATCATGCAACAGCGAGTACTTGTCGCTTTATTCGAGTTCCAGTTCGGGGTGTAAGGAAACCGGGTAATGGAGGCAGGCTAAAGATTTGAAGCTGCGATGAGAGCAAACTTTGGTGTCTTTAGGAAATGTCATTTTAATATTTTTCCAGCATATGTTTCTTTTCGGCAAATATATGAAGATACAAATATATCTGCTTGTTGCACCCTTCCTCTACTGTAAAAGACAGATAATGCAGTTGTTTGTAATTAAGTATAGTCTTTCCAAAAGAGACGACATCAATCCCGATCATGACGTTTTGAAAGTCAACTAATCACGAAAGAATTAACCAAAAACGTTTATAGCTAACTATTACCTGATTGGTGGGTCGCAAATGATGATGTCACTTTTTTCTTATCTTATCTTATCTTACTATACATACTCACCTAACTTAAACTTTATTGTGTTACAGATTCTTACAACTTCGTATTCTTACTTTGCCCTTCTATATACAATGTATCGAAGCGATACCAACTCAAACATGGGACAAACTTGAAGAGATTGAAGATATGACTGATTTCACAACCCATTCTGTAAAATACACATATGTTTTTTGTTCCATAATTCGTTTACAAGTGTGACGATTTCAAACTTATCACTTATAACTTAATTTTGAATGTTCTAAATAATTTTAGAAGAATTGTAATTTTTTTAGTATTGGATATGGCAATATTGAAATAATAACGTAGGTTGAACACTAAATTTAGTGGAGTTTCACCGCCAATGTGAAAGAAGGTGGTCACAGTTTTTTTCGTAATTATTGAACTTCGTGTTTATTATAAGAAAAAATAGTAAATTTAAGTGACACTAAGTTCAATTTTATTCATCTAAAGTGCACTTAAGAAAATAAAAGTGTATTACACGACAAAAATGTATATACATGGTATAACTAAATCTCACTAAATTAGCTTGGGTGAAGAGGACACTGCCTTAATCAAGACCGTGATATGATATTCTATAACGACTTATGATTATAATATAATAAACTGAAGAAGTGAATTGGAAATAAATAACAAGAAAAACAATTTATTAAACCGACCACGTGCCCATATAGCCTAATGGTCTTAGCCTTTTCCAGAAGGTGACAAATTCAGGCCATTAACTGGAAATAATAGTCAAACACATAGCTGCGATTTACAGGTATCTCTGATGATAAAAAAAAACTGAGCTTCCCAAACTATCGGACGTAAGTCACGAACGTGACCTTGAGCATTCGGACGTCCGAAAGATATCTAACCGCTGGATGTTTTTGCCAACCGATAACGTCTGCGGAGGGTATTTACATATTTCAGGGGCGGCTATATGCCGGTGTAAGCCGCATTCGATAAATGCTTCGTAGTAACAAAATCGCCTAAGCGCATATTAAGTTATACAATACCGGTATAATATTTGAGTGTATTGTAATTGTTGTAAAATTAAGTATAATTTGGAACTATGATATTACTAGAGATAATTAATATTTACTTAATCTCTGACATTATGCAGTCCTTAAACTTTTAAAACACCGACGAAAAACGAGGGTGTTATAAGTTAGACGTGTCTGTGTGTGTTTGTGGCATCATAACTTTTAAACAAATGAACCAATTTCGATAAGTATATTTTATTTGGAAGCTAACGTGATCTAAGTGGTTATAAACTATGTTACATATACATTTTGTCGGTTGTTATTTAAAATTGTTAAATTTAGATTTTTTTTCTACTTTTTCTAATTTTAAAGAAAGAAAAAATTTCGCCCCAGACAGGATTTGAACCTGTAACCTTTCGTCTCAAGTCGACGAATGCTCTAACCAATTGAGCTACTGAGGATTCAAGTCCCGTGGCGAAATTTTTAATTCTTTTCTAACCTGTTAGCGCGGGTAGTTATGTTCTATAGATACACAATTCTGAGTACCCACCAAATGAGTTCATCATTACAGATGAAATTCACATTTTAGAATGGCCATAACTTTCGTTTCTCGCAACGTATTTTTATTTTAGCACTTGCCCTGTGCTTGGGATAAATTTCTATAAATTGCTTGCTTGAGACGGAAGGTTACAGGTTCAAATCCTGTCTGGGGCGAAATTTTTTCTTTCTTTAAAATTTATAGAAATTTATCCCAAGCACAAGGCAAGTGCTAAAATAAAAATAGTTTTTTTTGTTGATGTCAGGAAACCAATCAGTGATTTAGTTATAAAGGTTACTGAATAATTACACGGGTGCAGTCAGTCACAACTCAAGTCAGTCCACCTCTCATCAGTGAGTTTTAAAACAGCTGTTGAAACGGAGGCGGTTGGAAGGAAGTAGCAGAAGACCAGGAAATGTGGCATTACTTGTTTATCATTGCTTCTACTTAGGTTGCTGATCCAATTACATTAGTTAGTCAGTTGCAACTGAAGCTAGTAAAAGCAGTTCACCCTGACTAATTCCAACACTTGAAGCTTGCCATTGTTGTGTTCAATGCAGAAGTAAGAGCAGGCGGTATACTTGCACACTTGGCCTAAAATACCAGCCACAGTATTGATTGCATTTATGGATTACATTCAATTATACAGGTAACGGTTTTCTCTTCCAATTAAGGTAACAATTTACTAATTTGCTATCATAAAATAAAGTTTGCCACTGAAAATATTTTCTAAAAAATACTTTGATATACTGTCAAGCGTCGTAGGTATATATTGAATGAATTATATTGTTATTATTACGAGATACATTTTTTAAAACATCATTCACTATCTACTGTCAAAATCGTTCCACATCATCATTTCATGGCAAGCTTTTGCTCCCATTAATCTTACGAGCTTGTGATAAAATCTGAGGGAGGGCTTCTTCTAAGGGCAAGTGCAGACTTCGTATTTTTATGTATTATCAGCTGATGCTTGCAGCCAAAGCTAGCAGTTTTAACCCCCGAAGCAAAAAGCGGGGTGTTATAAGTTTGACGTCTCTCTGTGTGTGTCTGTCTGTCTGTGACATAATATCTTTCGAACGGATGCAGTTATTTCAATTTATGTTTCTGTATTAAAGGTAACTTATGTCTAAACATGTTTTTAGACATGAGTTATTAGACATGAGGTAGAAGTAGAGAGATTAACCGATTTTTTATTTTTAAAGGGAAATTAAGGTCTTGTGTCGTGGGTTTTTTAAATTTTTCATTCAATATTTTATTGTGTTATTTATCTGTCTGTTTGTACTCAATACCTTTTGAAACATATTCATGCTTCTTATATTTTATGTCACATAAAAAAAAAGACAGTATATCATTTTTGATAATTTTGTAGTTATCGGAAGTGTTATGGTGGATTCTAAACAGCACATTAAAATTTGGGAGGTCCATTAATGTAACCTTATATATGAGCTCTCTTTCTGAGCCTGACATGAACGCCTACATACAGCGTGTATACGTTTTTACCTTCAGCATGGAAGAATAAACTGCTCGTATCAGGCACCCATTTTACAACTCCGAATAAAATAACATCGAGAATGCCTTTAAAGTTCACTACCTTTAAAAAGCCAATACCTTTTTGAGCAAAGAGCTCTTCCGCCAGATTCAATTGTTCAATAAATGATTTTCATGTAAATGTATTATTATAATTTAAAATTTATAGAATTATATGAAAAAAATTAAAAAAATCAGTTCGTATAAAGGCTATTTTAATTATTTTCTCTTATATCACTGAGAATCTGGCAGTTAAAAACCACTACTTGAAAAAAAAGACGTGTTGCACTTTGGGAGTGCCGGCAGAAGTGAAAACTTGAATATTAACGTTGTGCATTTTTTAATTTTTGGAATGTTTAGGGAAAAATTTTGCATGAATTGCTTTAATTATCAGTATGAAAGTACTATAATTTATTCACAAATATTATTTTCATATCAATAACCTGCGTTTGGCTTGACGAGAACGACGTGACAGCTAGGAGCGTTGTCATCTTATCTGTCCATCGAACATTGCTCATCTACACATAAAGCTTATTTTCAAGATGGAACAAATAAAGCAATGTCAGCCGTTGATATTATACGTATCTGCTATCTGTGAGAATGTAATGGTATGTATATTGCGGCGTATTATCCATTGTGCATCTTATACTCTTCGGAAATATCTAAACAATACAAAACACCACTAAATCTACGTTTTATTTTAGATCTTGCGCCGTCATATTCGCGCATGCGTAGTTACGTTCTGACGATCTGACGCGAATTTAGAAGTTTACCCATTCCAAAAAAAGTGCGCAACGCTGCTAAAGAAGTTTTCACTTCAAAAAGTTCATATGTACGCGCCTTTACTTTCATAAATAGTTAACTGCTCGTATCAGGCGCCCTTTTCAAAACGCCCAGTAAAATCACATCACCTGAAGGTGTATCATTAACACCGGATCACATTAGTGTCTAGTGCTCTAGTTCACGAAAGGGCTGTTTTAATTATTTTCTCCTTCATTATTACGGGATCAAGGAAACCGTAGCAATCATTTGTAGAAAACACTTATTTTGCGTATTGCTTTATATAAAGCTTTTGCAATTATTAACGCTTTGTTAAACATTTCTTAATTTCGTATTAATTTTTGCTTTAATTTGAGTCGAAGAGAATTTTAATACGAATTACGATTCGCGTTTATTTTGACTTTCTTAGGCCAGACATCATCTTTGCAAAATTCTTTACCTACCATTGTAAAGATAAAAGTGTTTTTTTTTATTTATTGTCATAACATTCGAACAGTGGAAAGACATTTTCGCATCCTTTTCTCAAAAGAATTAGAGAACGTTGTAACTAAGGGAGACACGATTAGCCAGAGTTATGCAGTCCTATAACAAGACAAGTAACAAGAAAAAAGACATAGCATACGCTATACACCTACAATAGATTTAGCTAGTGGCTAGCAGAATTACCGCCCAAAATATACGTTACTAGTTTAACGATCTAATTTAAATACCTATATTAACCCTACTTCCAACTACTTTAACAGTGTCTGAAATTAAACAAGCACTATTTAAAACTACACATTTAATGCCCATTTCACAAAAAGAAATCTTGCCACATTAAAAGTACTGAACAGAATGTACAGATTACTTAGTAATACAACATATTCCAGAATGCACCCTAAATTTGTTTTGTAACCATCGTTGCTATGACAGTATTGCCATACCATCTATTTAAAAATCCATAATTAAGCAACGGTTTTTATTAAGGGTATACAATAAGGGTCGCCTCTGTGGTCTAGCGGTCCGGGTGTTGGACTTGACTGCATGAGGTCCCGGGTTCGAATCCCGGGTCGGCCAACAAAAATAAAATTGGATTTTTCCAATTTTCTAATAAAAAAAAATGTTGGTCGGGATTGGAATTGTGCCCGGTTGGCGATAGGCTTGCCACCTATCACATTGTGGGACTTAGTATCTTCGGCTAGTCGTGGGTGCCTTGGTTGTACCTCTGCCAACCTCTTCGGAGATATGGGCGTGAGGATACTTTTATTCACAATAATATTTGAAATCATCACACTAGATTATTTTATTACGGGTGATGGGGTTGTCACACACAACACCAGTAATTCGTTCAAATCCATCAAAACTGTTACCTTTATTGGATCAACTTTTTGATATTTTCCGGATAAGCAATATTAGCAAATGATTTCGGATACCTAAATAAAATTGCCTCTAAAGTAAACCTTGTGAAGGGTGCTTGTGTATACTACTGTCTGGCGGAAGAGCTCTTTGCTCAAAAAGGTATTGGCTCGAATCGCTTAGTAAGTGCCATTCTGAACTTTCAAACTTGACAAAAAATTTATTTTTATACTCAAATAATTTTACGTCAATGAATTACGCAGTTTAAACGGGGAAGATTATACGATACTATTATTTTATGTATGGTTCTTCGCCATTTAGAAAAGTTTTTAAAAACTTTAATATTTAATTCAAAGAGATAATATGCTTTAATAATATTTAGTTAAGAGCGACATACATTAACACAAAAAAAGTCTAGATCTGATTAAGAAATCTCTGATAAATCGAGGCCCCGTGTTGGTCCGGGCTCCTTTGCAGAATAGACCATCTGCAAGGTAGCCGGTAAACTTACTTTTGCTCCAGGCCTAACATACCGGCCTCAGGTTGGCAACGCACCACCTTTGGTGTCTCTAGGCGGCGTGAATTTCTAACCATCAGGAAATCCGTCTGCTTGTTAGCCTTCCATTATCATAAAAAAATGAGTATTGCAAGTACTACGTGTACATTTCCATAAGTTTCCAAATTGCATTTACTAGAATATTGACAAGTTTGTACGGTGAAATATAAAAAATACAAAAAAACCTGAAGTGACCACGCCATATGCATAAACAGTTTTAACGAATGAGTGCACGCGAAAATTGGTGGCTGTTGCAAATAAAACGGCTCGCAAACATTAATTTGAGCTGGAAAAATTTTGCGGGTATTTCACTATTTCCCAGAATATTCGTGTAGGTACATTTTTGGTTTCATTACTTTTGAATACTTACTGATATACGAGTTATTTCTCAACTGACGTCAAAAAAGGAGAAAATTGAAATACGAGGCATTTTGTTTTAACCCACCACGCAAAACGAGGGCAATGTAATAAGTTTTACGTTTACGTGTGTGTATATGTGTCTGCCTATGTCGTCGTAGTTCTGCAGCGGATGGATAGATGTTGATGTTTTTTTTTTGAAGTGAAAACTTTTTGGCGGCGTTGAGCACTTTTTTTGGAATGGGTAAAAACTTCTTAACTCGCGTCAGGGCACGTGACCTGATCGAAAATTCGTAAGATGGTGCAAGGTGCTTGCGCGAATGTTCGTGTTGTCATGTTTGTGTACGATATGGCAATGAATGAATATTGTATTCTACCACATAAATGATAGTACTTTCAAACTGATAATTAAAGCAATTCGTGCAAAATTATTCCCTAACCATTCCAATATATCAAAAATGCACAACGTTAATATCCAAGTTTTCACTTCTGTCGTCACGCCCGGAGTGCAACCCGTCCTTTTTTCACTGTGTAATGTTATGGTGAAGAACATAATTATAATTAGGTGCGATAAAACTGAAAATACTGACTCCTACTATTTTATTCATCCAATTCGCGATTTGGTTATACTTTTTTAAAACATATCAAAAGTTCTTTCCGAAATGGTCCCACATAAATTTTATCAACATCCTCCTATCAGTTTATGAATTACCTACATTTAATAATGCACACATTTTTCACTTATCTTCATGACATCGTTATTGGCTCAACTCAAAAACCAATAATCGAATCATAATAAAATTAATATGGGACCACTCGGAGTCATTACCTACCTTTTTAAAAAAGAACATCTAAACCGGTTAGCTAATGGCCGAGTAATCGTGTAACAAACATACAAATAAAACATACAGCCGCTTTGAGAACCTTCTCGTTTTTGAAGTTGGTTAAATATACTTAAGTTTTCTAAAACACCAACCAACTGAAATAATGTTATACCGTATTTAAACAAATAGTAAACAAAAATTGTTTAGTATTCCAAGGGTATTTTCAATTCCCTGAGAGAGACTCTCAATAAAGTTTAGTCAGGGTGTATAAAAGTAATATTGGCTGAAAATTGTTCTGCAATCGCCAGTCGATAATTCAATTATGGGGGAATCCAATTTGTAAGGTTCTTCTTAGTGCTCAAACAACAGATGTACTTCACCTGCTCATCAGTACAATGCGAGTATTTTATCTGTTACTAGCTGCTACCTGCGGCTTCGCCCGCGTTTTCACAGAAACCCGGTGTGCGATCGGGATTAAAAATAGCCTATATGTTAATCCAGGTCACAATCCATCTGTCTTCCAAATTTCAGACAAATCCGTTCAGCCATTCGAGCGTGAAAGAGTAACAAACATCCATACATCCATACTTACAAACTTTCGCATTTATAATATTAATAGGATTAGCAAACTATTGAAAGAAAACGGTTCGATTGACAAACTACTTTCGTATTATAGATTAACGCGTTAGCAAACTGATTTAGAAGAAACGTACCGTGTGTTTATAAGTAAACATCTTCAAGCCTGTATCCCCGTAGTTGGAGGTACAACCAGAGCATCTGCAATAAGTCAAAGTTACTTAGTCCCATAATGTGTCAAGTGATAATAATGGTCCAATATTGTTTTTTTACGCAAATTAAAAAAAGACATTTTGAGATGTCCGACCCGCAAATCGAATCCTTGTTAATATGAAATCAACGCCGACAGACCATTACACCAGAGAAGTGATACAATTTAACATTAAAATCAAAAAGAAAATAGGCTTTGTTATTTAAAAATTGTCATTTTGAGTTAGATAATGTGGAAGAAGGCAAACTTGTAGATCTGGCCTAAGATTCTGGCCGTAATAAAGCGACACTAAGGTAACGTCTGTGGATCTATATTACGCAGTTCTTTTATTTTCAGATTATTTATTTTAGAGCCATTGGTTTGTCTATATGTTAAAATAAGTTTTATTCGCCTCTGTGTTCATCCTGTGATAACGTTGATAGTATTACGTCCTGGGTTTGATTTCCAAGTCGAGTAACTTACAATTTTTTTTTCATTTTTATAATTATTAAAACAACGTTTGACCCGAACTGAATAAGTGCCCGGTTGGCTGTAGGATTGCCACCTATTACAGCGTAAGCAGTACCTTACGCTGATCGCGGGCGTCGTGCTAGTACTTCTGCCTACCTTTTTGGGGCATACTGGTGGGAAGACACTCACTTATAACATAGATAGAGACTCTTTAAGTCTCGCAAATAAGTTTTACGTCTATGTGTGTTTGACTGTGGCATTGTAAATCCTGAACGAATGAACAGATTTCAATGCAGATTTTTTTGATTGAAAGCTGACGCAATTAAAATTGTTCTAAGCTACATTGCAGATAATTTTTGTAAGGTGTTACTGTCATTTTTTAATCATATCTAAAACATAACAATTAGTATTTAAAAATAAGTACTTGACCTGCACAAATACAGAGGCCTTGTAAAATACATATAAGTTTCATATACTCCTGGAGAAACCGTTTAGTTATGAAGAAGACACTCCGCGGAAACCATGAGAGATAATGGGGGACTAAAAATTACTGCTGCTTGAGCTTGCAGCTTGGATGACTCTCTTATTGGTAAGGAACAATCGTTGTATATATAGTCATAAGTATCGCTGGGAGTTTTGGCGCCATTGAGAGAAAAGATGGTCGAACTTTTTTCATAATTATTGAATTTCGTGTTAATATTGAGTGAAATTAGTTAATATTGAGTGAAATTAGTCAATTTTGGTGGCATTTTGTACAATTTTGTTCAGTAAAAGGGCACAAATGAAATAATCATGAAGAAATTAGTTTATCGTGTATTTCCTCGTTGCCGCCAAATCTCCTTATATGAGCTTGTGTATTGAGGCCACCGCTTTACCCAAGAGCCTGACACGACTTACTGACGACTTATGACTGCTGACTAATTATAATTGATTAAAATTGATCTAAAATTTGATGCAAATTTCTACTTGACGAATGGCAAAATACTAACGTGAAGGCCAAAACTTAAAGAAAGAAAGAAAGTATCGCTGTACTATGAGTAGAGTGTTGGGCTTATTGTGCAAGTGTATCGGCTACCTTACCCGCTGGACCGGTATATTTTTAATATAAAGGATTTTTCAAAAGTCGACATTAAATCTGAAGATTGTTTAAATAACTATAACTGTTAAATCACTATAACTAATTTGTTGCTCGAAGGGCTAGCGTACACGCCTAACGTCACCGACAAATCGCGAACTCGGGTTTGATTCCCAATATACACATTTTTTACTTACGATGTGTTTACGATATTATTTTTTTTAGTGTATGTTATAAAATCCTTAAGGAACTACACTCCATACACAGGAACATTAAAAATCTGATATTTACAATTTCACCTAATAATTGGGTTTTGTTATCATCGTCACAAATAACATAAATTTTATAGTTTTGCTAAAAATCAAACAACCCATGATACAGCTCTAAAGTGAAGTGAAATGAATTTGCTATCGATAATAGCCTAACCAATTGCGAGCCAAATTAAATAAATAAATATCCCTGGACAAGTCACACGAATTGAATCTAACCCCAAAGTAAGCAAATTATATGCTTGTGTTATGGGTGTTAGTCAACATACTTAAATACATATATTTAAAAAACACCCAGACCCGCAAATGCAGACATTGAGACGTTAATCACACAAATGCCTGCCCTCGTCGGGAACCGAACCAAGCCTCTCGTTTGGTAGATGTAGTTAGGCGTACTCGACCAACGAATACGATTTTGTATTTATAACTATATAGCAAGTAACAATTAATTCTAAAGTTTTAATAAAACAAAATTATTTTTACCATAAAAAATGGTGCCTGTTTAACTAAACACTGTCTTAAATTGGCATGCAACAAATAACACGCTACATTTGGATGATGTAGGAGCGTGTCATTGGTTAAGAATCTAATTTTAGATAATGATAAGTAAAACATGTCTTTGACAAGTGTTTAACCTTTTTATAGTAAGACGATAAATGTTTACTTATAAAATGGAAACATTAAACTGATTATAGCGTTATAATAGTATAATCTTGTAACCACGCTTAAAGTCTGGAAAAAATGTAAGTACCTTGAAATTAACAACACGTAAGTCATTAAAAAATAGTCTTTAATCATACTTTAAACCCTTACTTACTTAAACATAAACATAAATTATAAATGGCTTCAACAAATAATTTCAGAAACGTTTCGGAACTAATTTATGTAAATTCAATTCAACAAAACAGGCCTCTGTGGTTACAGAATAGATACTCCTGTGCTTGCATTCACAACCCTAGTTTCACAGTTTCAAATAACCACCAAACTGCTCACTAACGAACCAAATAAACACAACTTTAAATTGAAGAATTAAAGATGGTATTTCAAGTAAAAGTTAATTGATACTCACTTTTTTAATACTTTTAAAGCATTATGTAGCTAGTGTTTAAAAATAGGAAGGCAGAGTTAAAACCAGGCCATCCACGATTAGTCGAAATAACTTCGTTCCGCAATTTAATGTGGCAAATCTGTCGTCAACCAGGTACTGATATAATTCCAAACAAAGTTGTTATTTTTCGATAATTAAAAAAAGCATTATATGTTGCCCGTCCCGGCAATAGAACCGAGGATCTTGTGTATCCAATGCCATCGCAATGCCCCTAGACCAAGAGGCGTGAAAGTAATTTGATGTAGGTACCCGGGAAGACCAAGGTTGATATTACACGATAAAATCACTCGGATATTATTCGAGGGTGGTGCCAAAAGTCTCCGAAACCGGCGTGATTGTATGAACAGGGTAATGAACGTGAAATAAGCCAGACAGGTTTGCCAGGATCGTAACATTCGATACTCTCAGCCTACCGCACCGCGTAAGGGACTTGGCGTGAAGATATGTATGTATGTATGTATGTACTAAATACTATTTATCTCTTGACTCTAAATGCTGTCATGATTTAAAGCACTTTTAACCGTCTCAAGTTATTAAGGTGTGAGCCTGTTCTGTTGGAGCTGATATCTCCTATCTCCACTCCTCTCTCTATTTCTAGTACTGTCCATTACCACTCACTCTACCAATATGCACCTGTCACAAGGTTTCCCGGTAGCAGCTTTCTTGTACTGAGTCCACGATCGGGTTACTTATTTAATGTTGACGTGCAGAAGTACCATTCATATGTTTTATACAAATGAAAGCTTCATTTCTTGCAATAATATATAACATATTTAATTTTAAGGTCTACTCTGTGAGGCTGCATGGTATTAAGTATCAAGGGCATGGGGGAATATATCAGACTATAGCTTTTTTCCTCAAAAAATCAGAATACAGTCCTTACATAAATTTGGTTAATCTAGTGAAAAGTTTGGAGCTAACACACAAAATTGTACTAAAATTTATTATTTTTTATTTAAAACAATCTCTATTCGTGAAAAACCGTTAAAAGTTCAAAGGAATTTATTTGAATAATTCAATACGAATGAGTAAAGCGCCTACAAATGTTTTCCAAACATTCTCAACGAATAGAATATTATTTCTGAGTTTTTATTTTAAGATTGAAAAGATGAACGACTAGAGGCTAAAATAAATGAGAATAAATATTATTCAGAATTTTCTCTACAAAAGTATTTTGCTTTATTCTTTGTTTCAAAAATTAAAAACACAAACAGAGAGAAGTTCAAAGAAATCACTTTTGGGGTAAATGGTTTTTGTTTTTAATAGAATAATTTTCGATAACATTTTCTTTCATTTATTCTTTGAGTCGACCTTTTGAATATTGCGACCGATCTTGTAAATACTGTATAAATAAAGAAATGGTGTTTCTTTTTCCAACAATCGCACAATGGCCGTCAAGAACAACTGTTGCCTCGTTTTCAGTAAGAAAATCGAGATCATTTTGAATTTAAGTTGTAAAAGCTTGTCAATACTATAAGGCACCTGGGAATCTCAAATCTCTCACTTTTTATTTATTTTAAAAAAAAAAGTATCTTCACGCCCATATCCCCGAAGGGTTGGCAGAGGTACAACCAAGGCACCCACGACTAGCCGAAGATACTAAGTCCCACAATCTGATAGGTGGCCTATCGCCAACCGGGCACATTTCCAATCCCGACCAACATTTTTTTTATTAGAAAATTGGAAAAATCCAATTTTCTTTTTTCAATCAACCCAATTTCAATCGACCCGGGATTCGAACCCGGGATCTCATGCAGTCAAGTCCAACACCCGGACCGCTAGACCACAGAGGCGATATTTATTTTTATTCTTCATTTGTTCTCTAAAAATTAAGAAAACGCACATTTTTGTTACTGTTTTGTAAGATCGTTGACTTTTTCCTTTCTTGCTTGAGAAGGAAAAAAGGAGTGTTGTAAGTTACACGTGTAACTTTACTACGTATACGAAATGGTTCTGTTTTGTTTATAACATTTATTTATGGTATTAGAATTCATACAAGCAGTTGGATTTCCTGATGGCTAAAAATTCACGCCGCCAAAGGTGGTAATGGTGAGTTATCAACCTGAGGACTGGATGTTAAGCTACGACCAAAAGTAAGTCTACCTTTACTTACTCTCCGAACTGGAACACGACAACGGCAAGCACTGATGCTATAGCAGCAGGAATAGATAAGCGAAGGTATCAATCCGGTGATACCAAATCGCTATGCAATTCTACAACCTAGCTAAATATCACGGTCCTAGTGACAGCATGCCTATGCTCGTCTTTTTTTTTAGTAAAATCGGAAAACACATTTTCTGTTGTCGACCCGTAAATCGAACCGTGAAAAAGTACAGAAAAAACTAATAGCTTTTTCGAATATATCGCCAGATTAAAAAAAAATATCTACTATTATCCGAAGAGATAGGCAGAGCCATAACAATCCACGACTAGCCGAAGGCACTAAGCTCCGCAATATAATAGGTGGAAAGCCTATTGCCAACCAGGCACATAGGCAATTTCAGGTAAAAATAACATTTTTATAAGAAAGTTTGAAAAAGACCCGGGGATCAAACTCGGAACCTTAGGTAGTCAAGCGCAATATAGGACCGCAAGACCTCAAAGACTATAAATTTAAAATTAAAATATTAGATGAAGAATATTTTAACGAAAATTCAAAAATGTATCAAAAAAGCTTGTCATTTTATTATTGTAAAATGTTTTAGAAGGTACCGTTGACAGTTTTGAGATAAAAGTAACAAAATGGAATAATATTCGAAATAATTTATTAAAGACTCCTATTTTCCCTTATTAAATTTGTAGATATGAGTTTTTGTTTAATGTTACGTATTTTCATCACTCTCATTTAGAAGTCGTATAATTTTCAACCGACGAAAAAGGGAGGAGGTTCTCGATTCGTCTGTATGTTTTTTTTTGTATGTATGTTTCGCGATTATTCCGGTATTTGTGAACGGATTTTCAAAATTGATTTTTTTATTAGAAAGCCTATACTCCCGCAGTGGTCCGTCCTTCCTTTTCCGTCGGGAATTACAAAAAAAAAGACATGACATTAAAATATACAAAAGAGGAATACCAAGCGTAATGCACAACCCGTGTTGGAATTTTCTCTGTGTTGGTCCGGGCTCCTGAGCAGAATAGACTAACTGCCTTCCTGCCAGGCTGCTCGTAAAAGGCGAGCATAGGCTTACCGTCACTAACACCGTAACATCCTACTAGGTATATATTCCTGCCACCATAACATCCAATGCTTGCCGTTGACGTGTTCTGTTTCGGAGGGTAAGGTAGCCAGTAAACTTACTTTTGCCCGAGGCCTAACATCCTGGCCTCAGGTTGGCAACGCACCATTACCTCCTTTGGTGTCTCTAGGCGGCGTGAATTTCTTACCATCAGGAAATCCATCCTGCTTGTTTGCTTTCCATTATCATAAAAAAAAGTGTGTGTGTGTCAGCTACGACGCACGATTGGAGTTTACTCCTTACGAACGATAATTATGATATATATCGAATAGAAAAAAGGGTAAATGAACGCATCTGCTAAAATGATAAGAGAAACAAACATATATCTGTAATTATTCGGATTATTTATATTACTTCAATAAAGCGTATTACATAAAGTATGTTAAAAATAATCTGCGTTTTAAATTATTCGACTATTGTCAATGTCATACGTAACTCGACTGTGTACTGAAGGACTGAAGCGATACGACTTACATATGTTTGTCTCTTTCTACGTAACGCCTCAACTTTTCGTGTTACACTTGATTTTACTCCTCATAAAATTTCCATACTGGGCCTATAACTCGAATCGTTTCTTAAAGAGTAAACTCCAAAAAAAAATCCAGATCCATAACCCGTGTAAAGGATATTAATGGCATATTATTCTTTCTGCTGCCAGAAGCAAGCCTGCTGCCCAGAGCAATATCTCATATTTTTTCTTTAGTTTTGTCTTTAGCTTTGCTTGACTGAGTTAGATAAAACTAGCTATGTGTTTCAGTTAAGCAAGCTATGCTTTTCATTTCAAATACCTATTCAAAATTCATATAAATTCATGATAGTTTTCTGTGTTGCTCGAGCAAAAAGACCAACCGACAAAAATAAATAAATAAAATAATTTAAAATCGTTCCTGAAAACGTCCCAATTACTTTATTTATTTATTTTTTGTCCAGTTTACACAAATTGAATCTAACCCCGACCTAAGTAAAATATATGCTTGTTTTACCTTGTTGGACCTGTACATATAAATACTTAAATAGATACCAGAATAAATTAATAAACACCCGACCTGGAAATGTAGACATCTAAATGTTTATCACACAAATGCCTGCTCTTGTCGGGAATCGAACCCGAGCCTTGCGGTTGTTCAGTGAAGTTAGGCGTGTACGCTAGCCACTGAACCAACGAGGCGGTCAGTCAACTTTTAAATCATCAGATTTCTTTTACTTTTTTGAAACATGTAATGAATTTTATTCTCAAATATCGAAATCTAGGTTGTCATAACATTTAAAAATAGTCAAACTGACTGACCTTTATATTGAAACTACCCACATCTGTGTCTACATGTCTAAGGAAATTTATTTTTTTTAATATCATGGCCACGAAATATAAACAAGGAATCTTTCATATTTCTAAAATCTTCTCCAAAGATGTTTTAAGCGGAGAATGTGAGGAATATGCACAAACTTGTGTAAGTGCTTGTTAAACTATAAAATAATTCACAAGATTGTATTATAACTGCGATAACTTTATAAATTTGTTAAGTATAAATGTTATTTATGATTTACTTCGGCTTAAAAAGAAATTTATCTTAATATAAACTATTTACTCCTGTCGTTCTGGATCTCTTGTGTAGAAGAGAGGCACCTGGCGCCTTACAAAATGCAAGCATATGATAAATGGGTAACTGCTAACAAAACCACTGGTATTTTTGCTGCCATAATGACAGTGTCAGGACACATAATCTGATCGAAAGTTCATTAAGCGAAGGGAGAGTAAAACCATTGTACGTTGTCGCCGCATTTCATACTGTTGTTTTGTTTCGTCGGCTCGGTTAGCACCACAGGCAACGCGTACCTATCGTAATTTTTGTTCTGTACAAACTCAATTAAACTACAGAAATAGCACTGCATTTTAATTGACAACTAAATTAATTTGTACAAAATATTCCAAAACATTAAAAATGAACAACGGTTACATTTAATTATTCATTTCTCCTGGTACTCACGAAGTGCAACCCGTTGATTTTCTTTCGAGATGTTTGCAGTTGCTTATGATACAGGTTCTTTTCCTTTCTTTCTTTCTCCTTCTTTCTTTCTTTTTCTCCTTTGATACGGGTCCTTTGATAAAGTCTTTGTTGTTTTGATATTTAATTATTTACCTACCTGTTGTTTACTCACTGTTTAATCTCTGTTGTCCTTGTTATAGCATAGTGTGTTGTTTCAATGTTTTTTATAGCTCCGTTGGAAAAAGATTTTGTCTAAGGTATTTTAGGTTTTAAACAGATGGACGGATTTTTATATTAGACAACTGTTGTAATAAAATTGTTTCTTAGCTACAATATGGATAAATTTTATGATTATTATTGCTACTTATTTAATTTATTTTGTTTAATTATGTCTTTGTCAAGTTATATTACAACATTCTACATTTTTACAAATATATTAGACTGAATACCCCAGTCACAGGATATACCTATAACATGTATGGTGTTAATGTTCCACAGTTGGCTCTTACTACCAAAGGGTAGTGTGCCATTCCTCTAAAAGGTAACCAGTCTTAAAGAAAACATTTAAAACTAAAAATTCAGTTCCAATATCAGTTACCCCGAGGGTCTCATTCCACTTTCACCTCGCTGGCTGCATTCGTATTTTCTCTTTTTTTATGTTGTTTCGAAGAGATTTTCTTTAAAAAATCAATTTAGGTTGCGTGACCAATAAAATGAAATGTCATTTTGCTCTATAGAATAAGTTTTTCATCGTCAGCTCTTAGTGTAATTTCAAGTGTGTTTTTTTTATTAATTTATTTACTTGTATGGTCCACCGTTAAGAAAGAAAAAACTTTAAACAACAAAAAACTTAATGAAGTTTAAGAAGACTTAAAAACATTCTACAAATATACATATATTGTAAAGCAAAAGGGAAATAACTCAAAAGTCAAGTCCTTAAAATGCCCAGAATAATATGAAATGTAACAATGGAAATCATCACGATTTTTTATTTAAAAGGTCGGATGTTTTACATATTAGTGTATTTATATTTATTACCTATGTGGTCTTGCCGTCAAAGTGTAGGACTTGACTGCACGAGGTCCCGTGTTCGATTCCCGGATCGGGCAACAAAAAGAAAATGTGTTTTTTCCAATTTCCTAATAAAAAAATATTGCCACCTATCACATTATTTGACTTAGTGTCTTCAGCTAGTCATAGGTGCACTGGTTGTGCATCTGCCTAACACTTCTAGGATATGGGTATGAAGATACTTCACTTTTTTATATTTCTATAGCATATAAGCATACTAAAATCTTTATTAATATACTGCACTTATTATCGAGACCGTATTGAAGCTCGCACTTCAATGCAGTCGAAGAGAGAAAAAGAGGTTAAAGGAATAATACTTAGTAATATTAATAATAATATTTTTTGGCCAGTAGGTTTCATATATATATTATACATGATTGCTTCCACTATGGCATCACAGCTTCCTATTTTTGGGTTGGCTGGTAGAAATCTTCACATCTAAAGATAAGTTTACCTTTTGAGCATTTTTTTATTAATGTCCTTGTATTTTGTCAAAAATGTGTGTTATACAGATTTAAGTGAAATAAATATTAAGAGCGATCTATGATTACGCGCGTAAAACTGCAAAAGTACTGTATCTAAAAGTACGTGTAAAATTATTATAACATATTTGATTGATAGTAATTTTAACTATTCTTCCTACTGGTTGGTTTAATATCTCAAGTATTGATTCGATATAACTATAAGGCTTTCACCCAACAGTTTAATGAACTATTTAAATAGTAAAATGGAAAACACATTAAAAAAACATTCTAAAAAAGTTTTCGTATCTACAAAACGAATGAGTTAACTTTGAAAGCTTTTGTTTTGTTAAATAGTTATACAGTGTTTTCCTCAATCTATTATTACACATTTAGGAAGTTTTAATTAAAACTGTTGTAAAATCAAGCAATTTTTAATGTAATAGATTGTATGAGTATATTAATAAACCTAACTCAAACATTGCTAAGCTGATGACTATAAATTTCTATAAGACGTTTCATTCTCACAAGGAAAATAATTATCAAAATCAGATAATTCTGTAAAAGCTCTCTTGACAGTAAAAGACAATTGTCGCCTTAAGAAACCACAAATGTTACTGGTGCGTCGCTATCTTACGGCTGAGATCTGAAGTCAGGTGTTCAAGACTGTTGCCTACGCAAGCAATGACAAGCATTAACAATAAAGGTCCAGGAATAAGTAGGGCTGTGGTACCAACCACGCGAGTATTCAGCGTTCCCATATTTAGTTGTCTATTACACCACTAACCTAAATTACTAGAATACCAACCAGCTTGTGATCACAAAATGCACTTTCGACAAAATGTGGTTGCTCTAGTTGTACCTCTGCCTACTTATTTGAATTTTTAAAACATTAACATTTTTAGTTTATCAAAACCCTCTCCCTCTATATTTTTTGTAACCTGAAATTTGACAAAAATATTCTAGTTTTCAAATCCCACATACTATTCATTTAAAGAAATGACACGACAAAAGCATGTAAATGAAATACCATAACACTACCCCGCGATTTCCAATCTTGAGCCTACGATCCGTTGAGGCATACACCAGAAGTACGAAACAAACATACAAACTCTCGCATTTCTAATATTAGCAGGGCAAAATAAATATTTTGTCCTAATATCAGAAATGCTCAAGTGTAAAGAAAGTGAGTAGTTATTAAATTACTTTAAATTATGCTTAATATGTCTGTGGCATCGTTCGCATAACATAAACCCTCAATTTTTCGACAAATAGAGAATCTTTAAAATTAATTATCAGATTTTGGAAAAGTCCGCCTTGGTTCGGCTCTGCTGAATGAATAGACAATCTGCCTCTCTGTCAGGCATCTAATAAAAGGCGAGTAAAACTTAAAATTTAGGTCATTTCCAACAAGAACATTGCTGGTAGAGTTCTGTCCAGCAGGTTGCCCTGGTTGGGATGCACCGCCTTATCTATTCCTGCTGCCATAATTACTCTGTCATATTTCGGTCTGGAGGGTAGAGTAGCCGGTTGATTTGTATATCCCGGCCACAGGTCAAAAACACACCTACAACATCTATGGTGTTTATAGACCATGGTTGTCTCTTACTATCAGAAAACCCAAGTGCTTGTTCGCTAATATCTTATATCAAAAAGCATAGGTTATTCATCTTTAACCACTAAAATACCATATAAACTAAATAAAAACAATATTTTTTTACCATAAAAAGGCAATCTAGCAGACGACAAAGACTATGTAAACACACCATCACGAGATTTACACAAAAAATACAATAAAACTACATAAATTAATCACTTCCTCGTTTTAAGGATAGCGCCCACTGTTGACGGGGCGGAGCGTATCGGGTCGGGCTGCATCGCATTTCAAAGCCCACTGAGGCGGTCTGGGCCGCATCGCATCGACGGATTTCTGTTAGCGCCAAAAACTAAATAGGCGACTCGACGTCAACTCGACGTCGACAGATCGTCAAGTATGGAAAGTGGCTCCTCTAGTAGTAGTCATACGAAACTTTAGCGTTAAATGTCATTGGTGCTCTATTCACAATAATGATTTAGCAATCTTTGGTGACTTCAGGCCGCGCGGGGTACTTGGCGGAAAGTCACGCCGATGCGCCCCGGCACAGCACATACAAAATGAAAGCGATCTAGGCGGATTACTGCGCTGCGATGCGCCCCGTCCCGGACCGTTCAAGTGGACGCTATCCTTTAAAATCAGTTGATTAGTACCTATATACGAATATTATGTCAATGAAATCATTACAATAAATTTAATTTATGGCTAAAATGTAACATAAGGCTTTTTATTTGTAACATAATATTGGTGTAAATATTAAAATATTTCCGAAGGAAGTCCTATGAACATTATACTTAATGGGAATTATTACGACAAAACAGTTAACCGGCTGGCTGTAAGCAGACAATTTATGGTAAATGCTACAAGTACATTGGTGACCGTTAATCAACACTTCCGGAATTAGTTTCACTTTTATGCTTACCGTATTAGTTTAATTAGTTTATAAAGTACCTCTCTTATCTTATCTTCACGCCCATATCCCCGAAGAGGTAGGCAGAGGTACAACCAAGGCACCCAGTAACTAGCCGAAGACACTAAGTCCCACAATGTGATAGGTGGCAAGCCTATCGTCAACCGGGCACATTTCCAATCCCGACCAACATTTTTTTTATTAGAAAATTGGAAAAATCCAATTTTCTTTTTGTTGGTCGACCCGGGATTCGAACCCGGGACCTCAAGTCCAACACCCGGACTGCTAGACCACAGAGGCGATGAAGTACCTACTTATAATTATTAAAAGCTTTTAGTTTATCGTCGACGAAGCTCAGGCTCAATTCCCGAAAGGGGTTTTTTCCGGTGAACTATTATATAAATGGATAGCTATACTCTAGTGTTTAGGGGTTAAAATAAGCCTAACACTACCGTGTTGGTCCGGACTCCTTTGTAGAATAGACCATCTGCCTTCCTGCCTGTCAGCTCGTTAAAGGCGAGCATAGGCTTACTGTCACTAACACCGTAACATCTTACTAGATGGTAAAGTTTCGCAGCAACTAGCCCGGATTGGTACCACCGCCTTACCTGTTCCTGTCGCTTTAACGTAAGTGCTTGCCGTTGAAGTGTTCCTTCTCGGAGGGTAAGGTAGCCGATAAATTTACTTTTGCTCGAGGTCTAACATCTCGACCTCAGGTTGGCAATGCACCATTACCACCTTTGGTGTCTAGGCGGCGTGAATTTCTTACCATCAGGAAATCCGTCTGCTTGTTTGCCTTCCAATATCATAAAAAAAAAAACTCTACGTCGCTCGTCTGTATAGTTGTGCTTTGTTATTCTTATATACTAAAAAAAAGTATCTTCACGCCATATCCCTGAAAAGGTAGGCAGAGGCACAACCAGGGTACCCACGACTAGCCGAA
>NJDC01007468.1:2362-55644 GCA_002245475.1 Calephelis virginiensis
AACATTGAAAGAATTTACGAGTTGAATCATTAACGCTTGTGTGTTATGTAATATTATAATCGTTACCTAATGTATTAACAAGTGTTATTTTTTTTAAGTTAATTTTAGGAAATACAAACAGCCCACCCCAGCTTCGCGTGGATGGACAAGGATGGATATTTATTATACATACAAATTTTCCTCTAGATACGCTCTTACTGTTAATACTAACTACATCAAAATCCATTTCGTAGTTATAAAGATCGCCTCTGTGGTCTAGCGGTCCGGGTGTTGGACTTGACTGCATGAGGTCCCGGGTTCGAAACCCGGGTCGGCCAACAAAAAGAAAATTGGATTTTTCCAATATTCTAATAAAAAAAATGTTGGTTGGGATTGGAAATGTGCCCGGTTGGCGATAGGCTTGCCACCTATCACATTGTGGGACTTAGTGTCTTCGGCTAGTCGTGGGTGCCTTTGTTGTACCTCTGCCTACCTCTTCGGGGATATGGGCGTGAAGATCAAGATCAAAGCATACATATGGACAGATAGCGAAAAGCGACTTTTTATACTATGTAGTGATATAAAGTAGTACTAAGCCACTGCCAGCGAATTCGTTTGTGTTGCAAACAAGCCGTTATTGAATGAATGCCTTATGTTAAATTGTTAACTAATGAAGATTTCATTATTCAAAAATATAACATTAATTTGGTTCTTCCTTTTTGTAATATAACCTTTTGTTTTTTTGTATGTGTAAAGATTATCGAGAATAAATATAAAATTATTAAGTTTAAATACAAAAAATAAACGTTTAAAGCAAAATAACACAAAACAAAAGCAAAATTTAAAAAAAAAAACAAAGGAAAAGGTGAATATGAAATTTTATGAAAATAATGTAAAGTGCTACTATTTCAAGTATGCGCTTTGGCTTTGCACTTTTTAAACTTTCTACTTTTATTTTTAAATTGGCTGACCTATACTAAATTTAAGCGAAATGATTAACTATGCGATAGCAACTCTATAACATTAAATCTATATCTTTAAAATACATTCGCATTTTCGAAGCTTGACGAATATAGCCGAAGCGCATAATTTAAACAGTACTACTATATTTTACTTCTGAGAAAACTCGAATATTACAACCTTTCTGTCATCGAATGTACGCGCCCACCCCGAGTACTACCTATCTATCGCTATACCGTAGTACCGCTGTGCCCAGTGTCTGTTGACCTCCCGCCTCCCCCGCCCGCTCTTTCCACCACACGAAATGAACGCAAGCGGGTGACGTTACACGGATCAAGCTAAACCGGACGCTCTGTACATAACTAAAGACTATAGACCACTCGGTTGCTCGAGTGTCGTCTGCCCGCGCTCCGATCAAAATCATTCGAAATGGTTTGACGTTTTCTTGATTTTCCATTTTTAAAATTATGCCTTCGTTTAATATGAGGCTTAAAAAATAAAGAAGGTAGATTTGTGTTTAAAATTCAGTAATGAATTAAAATTGTAAAAAGAATTTTTCAAAAAATTATTATATATATTTTTTTTCTTATTAAAAAAACATTGTTAAAAAGTGTCGACTAATTTTACAACTTACATTCTTTCTTACCCATTACCTTATCGGGCCTATCGTTGGTATGAAACACGACGCGTTATGTGCACCCAAAATTAAAAGTGCGTTGCCAACTTCAACCAGAGATTGATGTCAGAACCTACTTTTATTGTTTCTGTTCTCTAGTGACCCGGTGAGGTCTCTTGCTCGATTCTTGAGTCGGGCAACTAAAACATATTTATCAATTTTATACATCTACTAGCCGACCCGGCGAACTTAGTACCTATCGCTGGACACAGTTTGTATGACAAAAACTCACCTGATTTTGAAACATTCTTCATTGATGTTCCGCTCCTATTGGCCTTAGCGTAATGACGTATAGCCTATAACCTTCCTCGATAAATGGACTATCTAACAGAAGTTTTCAAATCGGAACAGAAGTTCTTGAGATTAGCGCGTTCAAGCAAACAAACAAACTCTTCACCTTTATAATATAAGTATGTACTCGTATATATATAAAAGAAAGTTGTGTTAGTTACACTATTTATAACTCAAGAATGGCTGAACCGATTTTGTTAAAAATTGACGTGGATAGTAACTTAGAATCCGAAGATGGACATAGCTTACTTTTTATCACGTTCCACCGTGAGGAAACTAGGATAAACAGCATTTTAATTTTTCCTATACAAATTGAACGGGTGAAAAAAAGTTCGCCGGAATAGCTAGTATCTTATAAAAATGAATCCCCAATTAGGTCATCGCAATTCGCATCTCGTATTAACTGATAGTCCGAGTCCGCTGAGTAGAATAGACCATCTGCCTCTCTGCCAGTCAACTCGTAAGAGGCGAGTATTGGTTAAAATATAGGTCATTACATGTGTTGGTCCGGGCTCATTTGCAGAATAGATCATCTGCCTTCCCGCCAGGCAACTCACAAAAGGCGAGCATAGGCTTTCTATCACTAACACCGTGGCATCTGACTAGGTGGTAGAGTTTCGCAGCGACTCGCCCGGATTGGTACCACTGCCCTATTTATTTCTGCCGCCATAACGTCTACACTTGCTGTTGACGTGTTCCGGTTCGGAGGATAAGGTAGCCGTTACATTTACTGTAGGTCGAGGCCTAACATCCCGGCTTCAGTTTGGCAACGCACCATTACCACTTTTGGTGTCTCTAGACAGCATGAATTTCTTACCATCTAGAAATCCGTCTGCTTGTTTCTGAAGAAAAAATTGGTCAAGAGGTTACTTATCTTGGCTACGTAAAATCTTTTCTTTGGTATCTACAGGTGAAAACAAATCTTTACTTAATGTTCTCTGCTTATCGTTAACAATCGATAGCTAAAAGAGAAAAATAACGTTTATTTCATAGGAGGAACAAGAAAGTTGACAGTACCCCAGCGCTCGGGGTGCATTGCACCCAAGGCTTGGAACTAGTACTAAAAGTACAGGTTCCGTACTGGTATTTAAAGGTTCTTTGCCATTTTGATACCTGGATACCGGTTCCAAAGGTGGTACCGGTACCGACTCGATACTGGTATCTAACAAGCACCGGTACTAATACCGATGAAAACCGGTATCCGATTAAGGTACCCGTTAAATACAAGTATTTTAATCTCCCATGAAGGGACAGAGAAATCTTCGATTGAAGAACAATGATGCATAGCAATATATTTTCTTGTACCGGTATTATTGAACCAGTACCGGTATAAAAACCCTTAAACCACTAGTACCGGTATTAAGTCTGGTAGCGGTACAAACAGTACAGGTAACGCCTTGGTATCGGTATTACTTCAAGGTCATTACTACCGCTATTTCAAGCCCTGATTGCAGCCGTTCGATCGACATTATCGTGTTCCTGTTGCCTATGATAACTTGCAACGTTTGTTTTAACATTTTAGCAATTATAACATACGACCTTGCTTGTTTTTCCCATGACATAAAAAATACTGATCTCATGTGTTTATACCAACTAGTGGTCGCCCATTGGTCGAAATTCGACCATAATAAATTTTAATATCTTGTTGATAAGAACGTCATCTTCATTTCTTAAGACCAACTACTTTGTTTCCAAACTTATTAGTGCGCCATCTGTGTTCTTTAATCTTTATCATCAAAATATTTGTTAGTGTGTGTCAGATGCATAGTTACTATGATAGTAGTGTGGGTAATGTTTTATTTATTGATTTAATGTAATTTACAAGCATTATTATTGAAACATAGTAGCGTTCTGCACTTCTCCTACACATAAACTATAAGTGTGCCAAATTTTATGCTCCCGCGTCCGCGCAATTTTCGTAAAAAGGCGTCCTAAGTTTTGGCATCACGTATTAATATATAGATATGTTCATGATTCTTGACCAACTTAGATAAAGAAGTATATGTACCTAACAGAAACATGACGTGCATTCCGGAGGCAATAAGAAAAATCCAACAGAATTCCTTAGTTGAGGGGGTGGTCCCCACCCCTAGCCACGTGCTTGGCCGCCGCTAAATATATTTTAACAAGCTTCTTTGATATAATAAAATGTTTCGACGATATCGCCTCAATGATAGTGTGATCTGATGTTGGAGTTTCCTACATGAGGTCCCGGGTTTGGTTCTCGGGTTGCGCAATTCTACATACCTTTCTTTTAATTTTCTACCTCTCCGGGGATGTGGGCGTAAAGGTTATTTTTTTAAATGCATAATTCTGTGTATATGTATAATTTCTTTCAGAGTACATCTACAGTAATTAGTATCTAGTAACATAAGATTTTTAACTTAAATCGTCGCGAATTAATAACATTTTTAATTATTTATACGGGATACTCACGATCTCTTTTTAAGTAGGCCCAGGCGTGGGATCCAATTGTTGGTCGGTGCCGGTCTATAAATACAAAAAGTGCCGTAAAGTGTAGGGACATAGTGTTGTGTGTCGCGATATAGTGCCCAGAAATGATAGTGACAAGGACGTTCAAAAAAGAAGAATTAGACGGAGGGTTGACAGGCTCATCTGTCAGTAGATCCTCCTGTCAAAAGTTACAGCTCGCCGCCGCAGTCCCGTCGTGACCACGGCCTATGCAACTAGGCTGAAATATCGACAAATAAAATAAAAAGAGATCGTGAGTATCCCGTATAAATAATTAAAAATGTTAGTATCTAGTAATTTGAGACCCAAAGCTTTACATATGAGATTGATTAATACTTGTTACTTGTAAATGCGAATGTAAGTATGTTTGTTACACTATCACGCGAAATCTACTGAACCAATCGTCAAGAAATTTTGTAAACATATTCTTGGAGGTAATAAAAGTGACATAGGATTGTTTTTAATTATTTAAATGCCAGCGAAGCCGTGTGTTTAAAGTAGTAATCCTATTATTAAAAAAAATCAATAACCCCAAAAAAACCCAAGTGTAGCTGATATCCATCTCGGTCACGTCAGATTTCAAACAAAGCAACATCTTCGAAATCGGTCCATCAGTTCGAAAGTTATGATGCCACAGATAGACACGAAGAGACACGTCTAACTAGTTCAAAAAAAGTAAACGAAATATAATAATAATGAATTGTAAAAACAAAAAAAAAACTACATGTAATGTAGCTAAGAACAGTTTCTATCACGTCAGCTTTTTACCAAAAAACTCGGCATCAAAATCAGTCCATCCGTTCAAAAGTTAAGATGCCTAACAGATAATAAAAACAAACACACAAAGACATGTCAAACTTATAACACTCTTTCTCCGGGAGGGGTTAGAAATATCCGACCCCTGTGACTTGATCGCGACTTCCACAAAGGTCTCTATATGTTGGACCGAAAGCGTGTCGGTGTCGGGTTCCGTAGAAGAATAATAATCTTCACCGCTTTCCAAGCAGGGAATTCGTAAGAGGCGTTCTGTTAGATTTTTTTTTCTTAGTCAAGTTACAAAAACTGAATCGAACCACAAAGTAAGCGAATTATATGCTGTGTTATGGGTGTTAGTCAACGATTCTAATACATATAAACACTTAAATAGATACCAGAATAAATTGAATAAGCACCCAGACCCCGAAATGCAGACATCTAAATGTTATTCACACAAATGAACCCCGTCGGGAATCGAACCTTAGCCCCGCGGTTAGTCAGTGCAGTAAGACGTGTACGCTAGCCACTCGACCAATGAGGTGGTATATAAGGTATGTGTGAGGTCAGCGAACAAACATAAGGCTCGCCTGATGGTAAGAGACAACTATAGACACCATAGATGTTACAGGTGCGTCGCTATCTTGCAGCAATGATTTTAGGCCTGTTGCACAAGGCTACCCTACTATCCGGACTGGAACATGATCATTATGGCGGTAGGAATAGGTATAGAGGCAGATCCATACCAAGACAGCACTCTGCCACCAGTGGTCTTGTTAGTAATGTACAAAGAGTATATAAATACTACGTACCTAATAAGAGTCGAAACTTCCATAGATTCATAGCAAATCCGAATTTTGTATGAAGTTTACTTGAAAAGGTATAACCCGAATAATTTGAAAGTAAGTCTAAAGGCATCCAGATAGAATGCAACTAGTGTCATATGATTTGGGCGAATAAAAACATAGCAAACTAATTTTTTTTTCATTTTTATATGAAAGTTGCGTTAAACTGGTAATGTATGTCATTAGCTATGAATAAAATTAGGTGGTGGAGCTTGTGGCGATTCTCCCAGATTGGTACCACTGCTTCATTATTTAGTGCCCTGTTGGTCCGGGCTCCTTTGTAGAATAGACCATCTGCCTTCCTGCCAGGCAACTCGTAAAAGGCGAGCATAGGCTTACCGTCACTAACACCGTAACATCCTACAAGGTGGTGAGTTTCGCAGCGAATCGCCCGCATTGGTACCACCGCCTTACCTATTCCTGCCGCCATAACGTCATGACGTGACGTTATGGCGGCACCGTGAACCGGAAGGTTCGGAGGGGAAGGTAGCCGGTAAACTTACTTTTGCTCGAGGCCTAACATCCCGGCCTGAGGTTGGCAACGGACCATTACCACCTTTGGTGTCTCTAGGCGGCGTGAATTTCTTACCATCAGGAAATCCGTCTGCTTGTTTGCCTTCCAATATCATAAAAAAAAACATAACTCTAATTCTTGCAAACGTGTTCCAGTCTGAAGGGGATACCAGCTGATAAACGAATCAAAGAGTGTTAATACCTCGGTTTTAAATGCAACGCTCAATCACAGCCTATCAATTACCCAAGTAATACGACTACTTATTTTCCTTCTAATTTCAAAAAAATACTGTAGCCCCAAGTGTACAGAGGCCCTAAAAATAACGTGCCCTTAGTGACGAAGTACAAGAAACAATCAACAGGGTTCCAGTGGACGGGGTGGTTTCCACCCCCTAGCCACGTGCTTGCCCATTGCTCAATATTTTTATTACCAGCTTTTAGTAGTTACACTAGTTGTTGCCCGCGGTTACCCTCGTGTATTGAAATGCTTTATCCCTCAGGAATAAGGAGGTTCATAATTAGCCTAGATTTAATTCTCCACACACAGAAATAATGCTATTTTTTTTATTTTTGCTATAATATGTTTCTGTATTTTATTATCACTATTTTTACCTATATTTAAGTTTGTTATGTTAAGGGTTTGGTTAGATTTTTAGCATCTTCACGCCCATATCCCCGAAAAGGTAGGCAGAGGCGCAACCAGGCCACCCACGACTAGCTGAAGACACTTAGTCCCACAATGTGATAGGGATAGGCTAGCCTGACGCCAGTCGGGCACTGACATAGCGTTTTCGGTTAGTCGTGGTAGCCCTGGTTGTACTTCTGCCTACATCTTCGGGGATTCGGGCATGAATTTCTTACCTTCAGGAAATCGGTCTGCTTGTTTGCCTTTCATTATCCTTCCTATTAATATTATAAATGCGAAAGTTTGTAAGTATGGATGTATGGATGTTTGTTACTCTTTCACGCTCGAATGGCTGAACGGTTTTGTCTGAAATTTGGAAGACAGATAGATTGTGACCTGGATTATATAGGCTATTTTAATTCCCGATCGCACACCGGGTTTCTGTGAAAACGCGGGTGAAGCCGCAGGTAGCAGCTAGTCATAAATAAAAGATAGAGGACACAAGAAGACAAAATAGCTGCACCAATTTATGTCTCAACTAACTAACTTTAAACTAGCTGTTTTCCCGCGACTTCGTCAGTATAGAATAATTACTTTACTTCATTATAATCATAATAGGGGATTATAGTTCTTTGGATGTTAATTTTTTTTATAAAAGCTTTATGCATATTAGATTTCATCAAAATTGGATCAGCGATTAGCGGTGAAAGAGCAACCGAACGACGTGCTTTCGCATTTCAAATTTTAATGGTAAAATGTTACTCGAGAAAACTTGATCGATAAAAAAATCTTGACCTGTCAATCGATGACCTATTTTACATACGTATTATGTATTATCATGTCCTATGTATTATCATGACCGTTTGCCTCCATCAGACAGTTCATACGAGATGAGCATAGGTTAAATTATTCATAACCAGCAAGACCACTTGGGTAGAATGCTGTGCAGCTATTCGCTCGGAATGGGATCCACCGCCTTAACTATTCCTTCCGTCATAATGCAGGGATAGGCACTATCATGTTCCGATCCACGCTGTGTGGCAGCCTGTAAACTTGCATAGTAGTTCTAATGCCTTGACACAGCGACACTTTTATGGCGATCAGAAGAGCTTAACTCAATAAAATATAATCCTAAACATAATGCTTGCTGACCGCATTATTAACAGTGAGATCCGAGAAAGAGTGGGATTAAAAAGAAACCTTGTTGTTAAAATTAGAACGGATATGCTCCGCTGGTTCGGTTATGTAGAAGGAATGACAGATGAAAGATTGACAAAGCAGATATACAATGCGAATGTGGATGGATGTAGGTACCCGGGGAGACCTCTGTTGACATTCCACGATCAGATCACTCGGGTGTTATCCGAGGTAAGTGTCAAGAGTCTTCGGAACCGGTGTGTTTGTATGAAAAGGGTGATGAATGTTGAGGAAACCAGGCAGGTCTGCCAGGATCGTGATATTTGGCATTTGATACTCTCTGACTAGGTACCTCCTAAAGGACTTGGGGTGAAGATATGTATGTATCTTATATACGAAACAATCGTAAAATCTAAGCCGTGTTTCATTAAAATAGGTCGAGCCAAAGCGTTCCTTAATTGACGCAGAATTTGAGCTTAACTGTCGCAAAGAAAAAAGGGGTAAACATTCACGTGAGAGTATCCCATAATTTTGGCCACCGCGAATGTTAAATCAGGTCAGTTTATATTTGGATAGTACCACGTACGGGGTTACACGTTCGATTCGCGAGCTGAATAGGGTTACCAAATACGATAATGGAGCGTTGCCAACCGAGGTTTATTGCTGCGTCGACTACCCTACCATCCAAATCGGATCAGAATCAGAAAAAAACATATCGCGTGAACCATACAAGTGGTAATTGTGGTCGACATTTTTATACACCTGCACCGGATCGGAATCGCGTTCACGTACTGAGAAGATCCGGCGTAAGAACTTCAGCGGGCTTGTCTTTTTTCAAAAATATTTATAGCGTCCTAAAATAGATAAAGTAATGTATTTCGTCGTATCTTTGATGAGTAAGGCACAACTAGGGCACCCACAACTAGCCTAAAACACTCAGTACCACAATGTAATAGGTGGTAAGCAATTTATTAGAAAATTTGCTGAACACATTTTCTTTTTCTTGCCCGACCCGGGGATCTCACCCGGGACCTCATATAGTCAAAGTAAGTCCCTGGCCGGAACAATACACAGAGACGTCAAAAAAAAAATACATATTACAATCTAATTTTACATATACGACCTCGGAACAACACGGAACACGACAATGGCAAGCACTTATAGTATTGAAGCAGGAAAGGGCAAGACGATATAGCTGATTTGAACGAGTGTTAGCAAAACGTTATCAACTATGAGAATATATCCTGCTTGTTTTTGGATTGATAATATTGTTGCTGTAACATTAGTGCTCGCCATTGTGATGTCTGAGTATGGTTGTTGCTAACTTGCATAAGAGACTCAAGATCCCGGTCAAAAGATAGCTACACACCAGTAACAGCTTTGGTGTTTACGTTGTCTCTTACCATCAGAAGACGCCTGCTATAACTTAAAACTTCCTTAATAACTAGATTATTCTACTGTACGAGGTATGGCGGATGGGGTAGTGACATCCCTACGCCAAAACTTGCTTCTAACTTTTGAAGACTCCATTCATAAGCCACGTCACCCTTATTTATAATAATTTTCCCTCGAGCTCGCACGCACCCCTAATCCGTATCTCCGTCCTTGTCGTCATGCAAATGAAAAATCAATGGTGCACTTGTCTCGCTCCCGCCGTTCTAAGTTTGAATTTTTTTCGAATCAGCTGGCTTGTGGGTGACATTCTTTTAATACGTGCGGGTTTAAGTCGCGATTTTGTTCGAATTTTAAATTTAGTTTTTTTGTTGTGTATATTAAATGTCCATTAGCGGTTTATAAATTTTCCCGCCGTTTGTAGATTGCATTTTTTTAGTGAACAGTTTTAGTTGGTACATTATTTCTTTCTGCCATATGTAAATTTTTAATCCACCAATTCTCAAAGATAAATAAAGGATTATTCTATAATAATGAGGCGGCTAGAACCAGAGTGGCCTAACTGCATTTTAATATTTTTTGACCTAAGTGGATTTTTATAATATAAACATGTTATTCGTCAAAACCATAGCGACATAAAATTGTTTACGTTATCTTGAAACAGGTGGCAGCACAAATCAAACCAATTTTAAAGTTACATATTTTTACTTTCCTCCATATTGTAAATCCTACTATTTGTAATCATACTCTTCTTTTTCCTTTTTGTAAATAGGCTACTCTGGTTCTAGCAGCCTATATATTGGTAAGATTACGTATATTTGTCGTCATCCGTCAGCTATCTGTACTTTAGTCATAGGAAATAGTTATTATTCTCATCATAATATTTATTATATATTATTTTTAGGTATGCTACATAGAGCTAAACAAACAACGCAATATTAACGATTAATATTAATGGCGTTGCCAACTTCAGGTTGAAATATTAAACTTCATACGTATTAATAAACATGACTAACTCCGTGGTCTAGCGGTCCAGGTGTTGGACTTGACTTCATGAGGTCCCGTGTTCGGTCGGTCGGGCAACAAAAAGACAATGTGGTTTTTTTCAATTTTCTAATTAAATTAAAAAAAAATGTGGTTTAGATTGGATATGTGCCAGGGTGGCGATAGGCTTGCCACCTATCACATTGTGGGATTTAGTATCTTCGGCTAGTCGTGGGTGCCCTGGTTGTGACTCTGCCTATCCTTTAGGGGATATGGGCGTGAAGATGCTTATTTTTTTTAGACTAAAGTAGTCCCAGGTTCGACCTGGTTTTAGTCTTTATTACACTGTGATACAGACTATAATATCAACTCAACTTTAATATACGTTTAATAGGACAGATAGCGTAAGCCTCGGCGGAACACTACAATAACAAATTTTGTTTAAATGAGCTTGACATTTAGTTTCTAGCCAACTAGTATTAAAAAAAATATAATAAAAATATATATAATATAATATACAAGCGGTAGGCAGAGGCACAACCAGGGGCACCCACGAGTAGCCGAAAACTCTGAGTCCCACAACAACCGGGCACATATCCAATCCCGGGCAACATTATATTTATTTGAAAATTTAGATTTTTTTTTACATTTTTAATTTTTTTGTTGCCCGACCTGGGGATCGAACCCGGGACCTCAAGAAGTCAAGTCCGACGCCAGACCGCGAGACCGCAGAGGCGATGACTCAAATTAATAATAATGTATGTACGAGTATACTACCTATCTATACAAAACATGTAATATGTAGTTGTTATTTTTAAATTTGTCGGTAATAGTAGGGAATCTCTTAAAAGTAAGCAGAAGCAGACAAGAGCCCCCACGACTAAACGAAAATACTAAGTCCTAAATGTAATTAGATGGAAAGGCTATTGCCAACAAGGCACATATCCAATGCCGGGCAACTGTCAATTTTCTAATGAAAACAACATTACCCTAATCTTGCCACCTATCACATTATGGGACTTAGTGTCTTCGACTAACCGTGGGTGACCTGGGTGCTGATTATGTATCTCAGTTGCCAACTCATAATGGAAAAGTGGACATCAAATAGCTGTCAAAAGACGTGTTTTATATTTGCTATCCCCAGTGACCAACAGAAATACAGTAGAGATAGCAAACATAAATGACGTTATTTGATGTAAACTTTTGCAGTTTGAGTTGGCAACTGAGATACATAATTAGCACCCTGGTTGTACCTCTCCCTACTTCTTTGGCGGCGAGAAGATACTATGCTATACTTTTTAGAAGTTAGAAGTAATGTTATGTAATGTAATTTACGTGTAATAAATAATTGTTTTTGTTTTTTAATTTGGCAAGCAATGATAGTGTATTTCAAATCAATAATGGTGTTATTATTTTATGTCATAGGCGGGCAAACAAAGTAGGATGGATTTTTTATGGACAAAAATAGGTATACGTATCAAAGACACCGAGATGTAAACAGTGCGTTGCCAACTTGAGCAACATCAAGCCTCTTGCGTGAGTAAATTTAACGATAACCCTTCAAAAACCAACACGACTATTGCAAGCACTGAGGTTACGGTGCACGAAAGGAAGCACCATTCTGACCATTTTGATATATCGATGTTGGACTCTTACCTAGTCTAGGACTGGGTGCACTAGTGAAATATTTCAGTTATCTAAATTTCCAGTTTATTCAAATAACGATTGGTGGGGTCATCACATTCCTATTTTGTGTTATTTTGACTATACCATTGGAAGCTTAATGTATTATAAGTTATAAGTATCGCTCAAAATCGAGGAATCGCTACTAGTCACTACATACCTAGTATAAAACAAAGTCGCTTTCTCTATCTCTATGTCCCTTTGTATGCTTCTACGCAACTGATTTTGATGCGGTTTGCGGATGCGGATGCCGGGGCGGGCCGCTAGTATTACCTATAAATGAAAAAGTCTGTATGTTATGCTTTCACGGTAAAACTGCTAGACTGATTTTGATGAAACTAGATATGCATATAGTTGAAAAGTTCTAATATAAACTTTTAAAAAAGCTAATAAAGGATTTTGTTATGGAATAAAAGTTTGTAATATGAAAATCTATTCTACTCTGACGAAGTCGCGGGCAAACCTCAAGTTGGATCATAAAGTTCAAAATGTCTTGCTTGTCTCTGACTGCAGCGTTACATGGCGCGTGATGATATTATTTTTGAAATTTCAGTTATGTTATACGTACTGGCTGGAAAATCATACTTGTTCCCAAAAAAAGTTAAGTTTAAATTTCGAATTCCGTAAGGTCGTTACGTACTTACAAACACAAGTAATTGTTTCATCTTATACGGTACTCGTGTACACAGGTGTTTGTATGAGTGAGTATATACCGTGACTGACTAATGTTAATCATTGTTGTTTGAAAAATTAACATTTGTTATAAATTGCGATTTACTACGACTATATTAAGACCTTCTTAAAATCTTGATAGATCTAAATTAGAAGTTGGCGGAGTTCTTTTTCACATTAATTGTTTTTGTTGTTTAATATATTTTTTCTATTTCTGTGTATTTTCTAATAAATGTAATACGTATTATCTATTGTTGTAACATATTTTTTTTATTATAAAGCATTTTAATTTGCTGAGAATTAAGTCACTGAACTAATTCAAGTTAAAATATCACTTAAAAATAAATTGGAAATTTAAGGGAAGACGCTAATTACTAATATTTCCTTTAAATTCGGCTAGACAAGACCTTAACGTTTAGGTTTATAAGTACAAAAAAATACCTTCGATTCTGAGGCCATAAAGTGAATGCAACGAATGGAGGAGTGTAACGGTAGAAAACGGCACCAATGATGATTCTGATATCTGTTTACTAAAACACATCAAAACTTTTATTAAGGCATATTAATTATAGTCTGTTTGTTTTAATGGTTTATGCTTTCTTCGCATGATTCTTATAAATGAATGATAGTGTAAAATAGTCACCACTTTTCTTACATATCTTCACCCCAAGTCCCTTACGGGGTAGGCAGAGAGTATCAACCACTTAAAAACACTGTTTAACCTTTGCTAGCTTGTTACGAGCTGTCGGCAGAAATGTTTATTTTACACAGGAGACCTGGAGTAACAACTGTTATTTTATGATATTATAATCCTGTATCTAAATTTAATTTTGTCTAAATGATTTTAACTACATTTATCTCAATAAGTTTTCACTTACGATGCCCTGCTCGCCTATATTTTTAGTTATATTTATCAACTATATTTTCTTGTATCTAATTTAATTCTATTAAAATGTTTGTAGGAGTACAGTTAAATTAAGCAGCTCATTTTGTATCTACTTTTTTGATGCCTTTTTCATATTTATAGTCTTTTACTTTTTTTCATATTTATTGTTTTTAACTAATTCATTTAATCTTTTTAAATTATTGCAAAGATTCTGAACTTATGTTTTCTTATTTAACCTTATGTTATTTACTGTTTTCTTTAACACCTAAAATATTTTACGATAGAGTGCTTGTCCCAAATTTTCTACTACCATGACATTTGTAGTTGGTACACGCCAGCTTACATTCTAGCTTTTACGATAATGTCGTCGATGAAGTTATGCATGAGGCTTGTCATTACTGCCACGTATACAGCTTACATTCTAGATGTTTGTATGATATTTTGACCATGATTACGTAATTACATACAATTCTGTTAATCAGATCTTAGTAAAGTGTCAATCGAAGACATAAATTTGTTTTGAAAAAATATAAAACAAAAAAAACATGTTTCTAATTTATAATCTTTTACTATCGACTTAATAACGTTTAATGCTGTTTTTCATTCAGTCACTTTGGGAAAGCTTTTTATTCAAAGCAGCCTATCAGCCGTAATACTGTATTACAACATTGTTGAAACATAACGTATAAATCGCGGACATTAGCTGTAACCATGCTGTCAAGGGCGCCTATCAAATTTTCTTTGATTGCAGTCAATGTAAATTTTAATCAATATTTTGGAATTATCATTTTATTTAAACTGTTGTATTTGTTTTTTTGATTTCTGCGAATTCTCACTCCATTAATTTAACATTGAAATAGGGGTGAATATATTTTTTGTTTATTAAAGAACTTGTTCGAACTGTATAAATTACATTGTGCCAACGATTAATATTTATCGTTTCTATTTGAATATATTGTATCAAAATGAGTTGTTTTTGTTTTTGAAATTAGATTTCGTAAAACATTTTTGTAAGTAACTTGAAACTACAAAATTCTGATTGTGCTACGAAAGTTGCCTGTTACAATAAGTTTCGTAAGGTTATGTTAAGTTTCCCTAGACTCGGGTTTAAAAAACTCGTATCGACAGTTAGCAGCAATATTCAATAATAAAAAAAAATATTTCATAGTCAATTATAAAAAAAAGAAACAAAATGTCATCTTGTATACATGTCTTTATAATAGGATAGAAAAAAAGCCGTTAAATTAATTCTTATGTATAACTTAAAGCTGTTTCAAAAGTGACTTAATTATCTTAGCAAGAACGAAAAAGCTTAAATATGGACGCGTATACTATATGTCAATTATGTCATTAATCATTGAAATATTGTTTTTACTTGTCAAATATGTTTGAAGAAATATACACAATACATAATAATGTGTCAACGATCATTATCACATAGGCGTGCTATATTATATCTAGCTTAGCTTGACGCCGCACTCACACTAGCTTATTTTTATTGTCTTCACGCACACACTGCGGATTGTGGTGTGAGTGAGTTCAACACGCTTGGATCCGCTCATCTAGAGATGGTGATAGCTGAGTTTTCTATTTGGTCTTAGTTTTCAATTTTATAAATTAAAATTAAGTTATGAGGCTTCGCCCGCGTTTTCGTTCTTCGGGAACTTCTGTGCGTTATTATTTTTGTCCCTCAATTAGTTAATATTTATAATTTAATGTATTATAAATTATGGTTTTAAAATACAGATTTATTACAAAAAATATGTTTAAAAAAGATGTTGTAAGCTTGGCGTGTCTGTGAGTGTGTGTCTGTCTGTGGATTCATAACTTTTGAACGGATGGACAGGTTTCCACGCAGGTTTTTGTTTGAAAACTGACGCAATTGATATGTTTCTTAGCAACATTACATTCAGGTTTTGTCAGGCCATTTTTAATTTTAGGATTAAGTAACCGAAATACTTGTCGGGTTTTTGTATGTTTTTATTAAATGATCCAAAACAAGTAAAATATTTTTTGTACATTTCTATTAAAAAAAATGTTTTTTTCTATGTACATTTTATTTTTAATCTATTATTCCCAGGTCAGAGATGGACTAACGCTAAAGTTTGGATACGTAAACAATAAAATACAATCTTCTTACTTCGCTGTTGTTATATCGTTACAATGGTCCAAAATCAACCATTGGTAAGGTTGTTTAGAGTTGCCAGTGTGTGAGAATGAATGGAAAATATAATAAAAAATATTGTAACTGTATAATAATTTGTCAGTTTAGAAAAAAAAGCTACTGTGACCATACCATAAAAATATTAAACGTACTCGTAAGAATACCACAAAATGTAACACTATGGCGACGAAAAAGTAGCAATTAGAAAGGACATTAACCACAACATACCTAGTTGCGTAGCTCTAAAAATATGACATCCTTTGAAACTTAGACTGAAGCTAGCTACTGAAATTATAAAAATGTAAATTAATTTTCATTATAATTATGAATGTCTATTCAACGGCCTTGCTTATTTTTAATACAATATACCTATGACTTATATTTTGAACTGTATACTTTATTTATACATTTATAAAACGACTACCAGTGGACAGTGAAAAGTAGGTCTAAACATTTTCTACGTATTGGTAAAGGTCCGCTGAGTAGAAAAGGCCATCTGCCTATGTGCCAAACAGCTCGTAAGAAGCGATCACTGGGTAAAATATAGGTCATCACTAACAAGAGCACTGGTGGTAGAGTTCTGCGCAGCAACTTGCCCGGTTAGGGATCCACCGCCTTACCTGTTTTTGCTGTCATAGTGACTTTTTGATGTCCCTTCCGGGAGGTAGGGTAGCGAATAGGCTTGCACAATAGGCCTAAACATTTGGCCAAAGGGGAGCTGTAACGTGTGCTTATTCGCTGACCTCTCAAATAAATTAAGTTGCAGCTACCCTACTGTCATTGGTTATTATGGCGGCAGGAATAAGTAAGGCGGTTGATCCCTACCCAGCACTCTACCACCACTGAAATAAAAATTAAGTAAGTGAAGTGAATGAATAGATTTTAAACTCTATACAGGCGTGGCCGTGAAATGAAATTTAGGATTAACATAATGAAATTTAAATGAGAGATCCACTCAACAAGATCCCTCTGCAAAACCTATACCTACGTAGTGTAGCGAAGATCCACCTATACCACGTAAACTCTCGAACTAAAAAAAATCGCATCGAAATCGGTACACAAATGTTTTTACCAAAAATTGGGTAGGTACCTAAATAATCTTTACAATTAAAAATTTTAACTATGATTATAGGAGGAAAACGCGATAATTTTTAATTACTTGATTTTCTTAAACATGTGTAATCGTTTCGTAGATTGACTAACTACAAAACATACAAAAGATTGTTAGAATTTTCATATACGATCATCTTGATGAATCCCGTTGTAGTACTAATAATAATAAGCATTGGTAAGTGTGCGTGATACGCCTTAGTGTGAGTATATCATGCTTCGTTTGAATGCTAAAATGAGTGCTTACAATTAATTATTATTGTTACGTAATTAATTAAACTGTATAATTTTATATGTTATGAACTATTATTTTTAAATCCAGATTTATTTCTAACGCCTAAAGTAAAAAGAGGGACGTTATAAGTTTAACGTGTCTGTAAGTGTTTATGTCTATCTGTGGCATCGAAAGTTTGGAAAGGGTGGACCGATTTTGATGCTGTTTTTTTTTGCTTGAAAGCTGAAATGTGTTTGAGAAGTTTTGTCGGGGGCTGTTGAATTTTTTTTATTTTAGTGTTATGTTACTAAAAGCTAGCGTTACTGAGGTCTTTCGTGAGCCGTCTAACTATTTATATAAAATAACGTACAAAAATATACCATGAAATTGTACAGTGAAAGAAAGACAAACAAACGTCGCTTTCGATTACAGCATATTAATTGTTGATTGTGAAAAAAGTTGAATTAAATTACTTATTTTATGTATAAATTACTTATTTTAAATTTTCGTTTCACTTCCATTAAAAGGTTATTCTGTTCTATGGTCATAATTTTCATCACTTGATATGGTACATTTAACAAAAAGTCTACTGGCTAGATATGGGTAGACTTTCTTTGGACCGGAACATGACACTGTAATTATGGACAAAGCAGTGGATACCTACACTCTAGCACCAGCCGATTTTGAATGAATGCAATTAAGTATTATAAGTAGTTGCTTCATTCGCTTGTTTTTTAGTATTTCTTTACTGAAGTGAATACTGATATTAGAAAAAATATAATGTTTTTATATTTGTTTCAGGTAGTCGACGAATCTTCTGATCGAATTTCGAATTTTTGTTATTGGTATGTAAATGTAGGATGATCCTAGGCTTACCGTTATCATCCTGTTATCAACCGTATTTTTTTCGCGAGGCATTATTAGTATTATTATTGGCTTAGACATTATTATTGGCTTAATTTGGTGAATTTGCTTTTATTATAGTGGACATTTTCAGTCTGTATGTCCCAAATATTACGGTTATAACATGATTCTTCCTCACTAAAATCTTAAACTACACTTTTAAGAGAGATATTTAACAATTATGATCTTCAACTCTCCATACACATCGAATCAGGCAACCCATTTGCGTATCTGTCAGTGGGATAACCCTAAAATTATCTCACAAAAAAAAAACATATTTAAAAATGTTATCATTACCTTTCCGTAGTTCGCCTGCGTATTAAACTCTTCAGAGACAGGGATTTATGAAAATCCGTTCTTTGTTATCTTCCACCTATAAACTACTGCTTCGCAAAATTTCGTGTCAATACGTCAAGTCAATGAATGTTTTCGAGTTTTTAACCGAGCCATAAAATAGGAGGAGGTTATCAATTCTACTCCACGTTTTTTTTTTGTATGTCACGTGATCATTTGGGCAATTGTAACCGATTTTGATAGTTCTTTTCTAAAAGGATAATTTATGATTCCTAAGTGGCCCCATATTTTATCATTATCTCAGTATCAACACATTTTTTATATATTTGTATAAACATTTCTGCATTATTATTTATTAAGTAAAACTCAGACACCATTAGTACGATATTGATTTAAATTTATGTGAGAGCTTGGAATAATTAGCTACTAGCGGCCCGCTCTTGCTTCTCACGGATATAAAATATAAATATAAACCTTCCTCTTAAATCGCTTTATCTATTAAAAATACCGCATCGAATCCGTTGCGTAGTTTTAAATATTTAAGCATGCAAAGGGACATAGGGACAGAGGAAGCGACTTTGTTTTATACTGTGCAGTGATTTTTCAAAAGAAAAAACTTGTAAAAAGTAGTTGTATCTAATGAAATAGTTGCAGTTGGTTTTTGCAGTGTTACTCCGCTCAATTATGTATTACTATACACATTATGTAGATCAACGAGTTTACTTATTTAATTTGACACCAATATTACCAAAAATGTAAAATTTTCAAATGTAAACAATACACTGGCCCCATTGTTATCAAACAATCAAGCGCTGGAATGCATGTAAACGCTCCACAAACTGCTGATAGCCCCTTATCTCATCTACTACTACGTCAACAGACTTCAACTGTCCCTTTCTATCAACTGTCAATCGCGTATTTCTGTCTCGTTTCTCGTTCGTGTTCTGTCGTTTCTTTCGCTCTAATGAATTAAATCAACAACCTCCCGCTCACTCCCTCTCGATAGATGATCAACGCTCCCTATTTGAATTTATTTTGAATTTGGAATTCGATTTTTTTTATATGTTACAATTAGTTTTTATTTTATCTTCGTCGCAAGTCAAAATAATGTATCACGTTAGGCTTAAATATACATTTTATTCAACTGTTGGTTTATTTTAACATATACATTACATATCTTCACGCCAAGTCGCTTACTAAATAGGTAGAGACTATCGAGTTTATTTAATTTTCTTTTTTAATTATCTGAACTTATCTACACAGTACATGCTCAAAATATAGACACTGTATTTTTTATTTTGTGGTAGGTACGCGCTACTAAAATGACTAGTTGTGCGCGATTAGAACGGCCTTCAGAATTATGAATGTTTTTTTTCAACGATATCCAACTTGACTCACATTAGTTAAGTACAAACCAGAAATTCTCCTTATATCTCCAGTCGTAGGCAGAGGTGCAACCAGGACACCCGCTATTATCCAGAAGGTATTTTAGTCCCACAATGTGATAGGTGGCAAGCCCATTGCCAACGGGGTAATTACCAATTGCATGTAACATTATTACAATATTGAAAAAACAAATTTTGAGTTGCCCGACTCGGGGTTTGAACTCGAACCCTTGTGTGGTTACCGTCGACACTGCACCATTAAACCACCGGGCATCTTCGCGTACAGAATTACTGGTAACTAACATATAACCTTTTAGGTGGGCTTTGGTACATCAAAAGCAACAATTTTTAGAAAATCGCGGAAAAATGATTTGGTTCTCCATACATTAAAGTTCATCGCCCTCTGACAAAATGTATGGAGAACCAAATTCTTTCTTCGGGATTTTCTAAAAGTTGTAGAATAAAAGTTGTTGCTTTTGATGTACTGACGCCGCCCTAGAAAGGTTTTGCGTTAGTTATCAGTACCCCTGTATAAAGAAAAAATAATAAAGTGTATAAGGAATTTGGCAGAATTTTTTTTTGGAATGGCTAATTTGTTCTTAACATATAGTGCTTAGCCAGAGACATCATTATCACTACACAGTATAAAACAAAGTCGCTTCCTCTGTCCCTATGTATGCTTAAATATTAAAAACTACGCATCGGATTTTGATGCGGTTTTTTAAATAGAAAAAGTGATTGAAGAGGAATATTTATACGCGTATTTAATACCTGGGGCTATAAAAAAATTGGGGCTGCCCGTTAGTTATTTATAAAAATATAACTAATAAAGATAACGTTGGCCGGAATTGGATATGTTCCTCGTTGGCGATAGGCTTGCCGCCTATCACACTTAGTTTGTTCGGCTAGTCGTGGGTGCCCTGGTTGTGCCTCTGCTTACGTTATCGGGGATATGGGCGTGAAGATACTTATTACTTATTTATATTATATTTTAAACTCGCTGTTTCCCGCGTGGTGAATGGTCCTACAGGGATATTTTTTCGTAATAAAAACTACCCTGTGTGTTAATTCAAGTTACCCTCTATGTGTGTGTCTCAAATTTCATTAGAATCAATTCAGCAGTTTTTGTGTGTAGTAGCAAAAAAACAAACATACAAACTTTCGCATTTATAATATTAGTAGGATAGGAAAAAATGAAAATGAATTTGTTAATCCAGAGTTTCTTTTGTTTAAGGGTACACCAGTACTATTACTTGTTCTGTGCTTCGCGTAAACAAATTGTTACACGAATGACCCGGAGACGGACATTCACTTTTTTACGAGTGAAGTGTGTTCCCGGGGGATTGAACTAGTTAAAACCTAAAATATTTGAGGTAGGCTTTCTATTGCATATGAATACAAACGAACATTTTGGATGTTCTCGACACCTGTAAATACACAATTGTTAAAGGTGCGTTACCAACCTCATTCTTACGTTTTAAGTCTTTAACGTTACTTTACTGGCTACTGGAGTACATTCATTCTTTAAAGGCTACCCTTTCCTCCAAACTGGAACACGACAAATGTGAGCACTGACACTATGAAGACAGAGAAAGGCCCTTAGTGCACTTGCTTAGTCATTTGGAGGTTAAGGCAGTTTAGCCTTTTAAACGGATCATGACAGTAACGAGCACTTACGCTATGTCAGCAGGTATCAAATCGCTGCAGGACTTTTCAACCTCAACAGAAATAAGAGGTTGAAGAGTCCCTAAAAAAAGTTGAAAAGGGGCTAAAGCGCAAAAATATTGATTTTTATCTAAACGTACTCTTCTGTACTCTTTTGTGGGTACCTTACTTCTTAATGCTCTTTTCTCTGACTAATGATGCTAGTAAGTAATGTCCAGTTATTTATAATTTTTAATATAATGCGGGCCGCCCCGGCTTCGCACGGGTATAGGATAGACATATAAACCTTCCTTTTAAATCACTTTATTTAATTAATACTCATGTACGCATGTAAGAAGTTATACTTCTTTGGCGTAACAATCCAAAAATACCAAATAAAAAGGTTCGCAACTAACTTCAGAGTGTTGCTTTTTTCTGTCGGTAGCAACTAACTTCAGACTCACATTTATCTGTCAGTGTGCGCGCGCATCCTAAATTTTTCCCAATCGCGCCAAAAGAAGTATAACTTCAAAAAACCGCATCATAACCCGTTGCGTACAAAGGGACATAGGGCGATAGAAAGCGACTTTGTTTTATACTATGTAGTGATAATCCTATCCTATTAATATTATAAATGCGAAAGTTTGTAAGTATGGATGTATGGATGTTTGTTACTCTTTCACGCTCGAATGGCTGAACGGATTAGTCTGAAAATTGGAAGACAGATAGATTGTGACCTGGATTAACATATAGGCTATTTTAATCCCGATCGCACGCCGGGTCTCTGTGAAAACGCGGGCGAAGCCGCAGGTAGCAGCTAGTGATAACTATGGGTGGGGTAAGGTCCAGCATGTTCACGAATCCAAAACTTTAGTTTCTAAAAAAATGTTTTTGCGATAATTTCCCGCGCTTTTGTCAAGTGGACTAACGTTAAAATTGAACGTCTAAAAGGACAAGCCCGCGTTCTAGGATTCCCTAAAAAGAGGTAAAAAATAAAAAAAGATATGGGTTGCACTCCGGGAGTGCCGGCAGAAGTGAAACCTTGAATATTAACGTTGTGCATTTTTGATATTTTTGGAATGGTTAGGGAATAATTTTGCACGAATTGCTTTAATTATTAGTATGAAAGTACTATCATTTATGCACAAATATTATTTTTATATCAATAACCTGCGTTTGGCTTGACAAAAACTCGCTAAAGTAAGACTACGAAACTGAATGTTTGTTGATATTATATTTATCTGCTATCATGTCTTGTGAGAATGTAATGGTAGGTATATTTGATATTTTCCATCGTCGGCGCTTGGTAAAACTTCCAAATATTCATATTTTTAAAGAAAAGAAACACTTGTACTGTTTTACTTATCACTTATAATTTATTACTTTGTAATTAGTGGCCTACCTTGTTTAAGTTTTAGCCCTGATGATGCTGTATAAGCGAAACCGGTAGGCTACTAATTACAAAGTAATAAATTATAAGTGATAAGTAAAACAGTACAAGTGTTTCTTTTCTTTAAAAATATCAGTAATGGTAGGTATATTACGGCGTATTATCCATTGCGAATCCTATACTTTTCGGAAATGTCTAAGCAATACAAGAACAGCATTGAATCTACGTTTTATTTTAGATCTCGCGCATGCGCCCGGCGCCATCTGACGTTCTGACGATCTGACGCTTGTATGTGTATTACTCCTTTACGCAAAAACTGCTCAACCGATTTTCATGAAATTGGGTACACTCATAGAGGGTAACTTGGTTTAACACATAGGATATTTTTATTCCGAAAATGTTCCTATTCCTGCGGGCAACGCCGCAGGCAACAGCTAGTTATATATTTTTGTAAACACGATAAACTACAAATATTAAAGAGAATAAGACAACAATAGGAAGCTGCGATTTTCAACGTTTTGTGTAGGTTATAAAATACAAAGATTTGTTTGAAAAAAGAAAAACATGATTAGCTCAACAGAAGACGATTTCTTGAACACAAGCTATGATAAATAATTATTTGGGAAATTGGAAATTGGAAAAGCTTTGGATGGGTACCTGTTTTGACAAAAAAAAACATTGGCTTTCACGTTATTAATAAATTATGTATTTTAAGCTGTTATAGGGAAAAATAAGGAGTTAAACAAAACGACTTCAGAAATAAATCTGGCCTAAGATAAAAAAAGAAACGAAAGATTTCTTTTTTTGTTTTCTTTCTTTTTTTCACTTTCTGCATTTGACAAATTATAAATAGAATAACCTTTTAATATTTTATGTTTTTTAAGTTGTTTGTCTTAATTAAAACAGCAAATTGGGAAAAATAGAATAAAATGTTATAATGGAAGAGGCAGTATGTTAATAGATCTTAGCGTGTCTCAAGAGGAAAAATTGATTTAATATTTTTTAAAATAAAAATACGTTGCGAGAAACGAGTTATGGCCATTCTAAAATGTGAATTTCATCTGTAATGATGAACTCATTTGGTGGGTACTCAGAATTGTGTATCTATAGGACATAACTACCCGCGTTAACGGGTTAGAAAGGAGTTAAAAATTTCGCCACGGGACTTGAATCCTCAGTAGCTCAATTGGTTAGAGCATTCGTTGGCTTGAGACGAAAGCTTACAGGTTCAAATCCTGTCTGGGGCGAAATTTTTTCTTTCTTTAAAATTTATAGTAATATTTTTTAGATTAAATACTTCACTTCTTTTTTGTAGCTTTGTTAACTTGACATTAAATGACATAATTAAGCTACGCAAGATAAGTTTTTGAAGTGAAAATTTCTTTAGCGGCGTTGCACACTTTTTTTTTGGAATGGGTAAAAACTTCTAAACTCGTGACCTGATTCGTGAGATAAAAATTCGTAAGACGGCGCAGGGCGCTTGCGCGAATGTTCGTGTTTGTGTACGATAGCGCAACAAATGAATATTGTATTTCACCAAATAAATGATACTGATAATTAAAGCAATTCGTGCAAAATTATTCCTTAACCATTCCAAAATATCAAAAATGCACAACATTAACTTTCAAGTTTTCACTTCTGCTGGCACTCAGTAACCCACAGTAAAACAGTAACCCACATTCGGAAATATGAAATAAATGTCAAGATAATCGATCCTTAATCTGCCACTAAATCACGTAGAGAAACGCACGGGCTACCTTTAAATCAAAGATCAGCTTCGAAGTAGTTTACTCCGTTTCTACTCCATCTTTATTAATAGTGAATCTGTGTCATATATCTTTACACCAAGTCCATTTCGGGGTAGGCAGAGACTATCGAGTGCCAAAACTCATGATCCTGGTAGATTCCTCCACATTCATTGCCTTTTATTTTATTTAATAATTTGTTGCACACAAAAAGCTAAAACGTTTTAAATATAGGAGCAGTAAAAATGCACAAAAGACGAGCTTATGTCTAACTACAGAAATTTCTTCCAGCCAACCTAAAAAAAATGAAGCTGAGAAAACAAAATGAAAGGTATCGTGTACAAATAACGTTTGTAGATATATTTAGAACAAATAAAAAAAAGTATCTTCTAACTATCCATATCCCCGAAGAGGTAGGCAGAGACTCGACCAGGGCACCCTAGCCGAATACACTAAGTCCCACAATGTCTCAACCGGGTACATATCCAATGCCGGGCAACGTTACTTTTATTAGAAAATTGAAATATAAATTTTCTATTTATTTGTTGCCCAACCCGGGGTCGAAACCGGGACCTCAAGAAGTCAAGTCCGACCACAGAGACCACAGAGGCAATTTATATAGAACAAATAAAACATAAATATAATAAGCAAAAATAAAAAAAGGTACAGTTATCGTTATTAAAATACATATCTTTGTAGGATATGTTCCTTCAATCTTTTTATAAATATTGGTAAATGCTGAACCTCGACAGGAAAGGAATTCCACAATTTGACTGATCTAAAAGTAAAAGATTCATACCTAACTATTAAATTAAAATTAAAAAAAAACCCGACACAAGAACTTAATTTCCCTTTAAAAAAAGGTTAATCTCCAAACTCCCCCACAACTTTTAAACGGCTCAACCTATTTTCATCAAGCATGTCTAAGAACACTCGCACATAAGTTACCTTTAATACAAAAAAAGACTAAATTGAAATCACTGCGTTCGGGAGTTATGATGCCACAGACAGACAGACACACATACAGACACGTCAAACTTATAACATTCCTCTTTTTGTGTCCGGGGTTAAAAATAACAATTTGAATGCGAAACGGGAAAACGAAGTACTGAGGTACGGTTGGAACGACAAGGTAGAATGTAAAAAAACTAAACCTTGTCATACACACTAGTCTTTCATTCAGCCACGATGCTACAGTACTCCTATTTAAATTATGCGCTTCGGTTTTACAATTTCTACTTTTTTAAACTTAATCCTTTTATTTTTAAATTGGCTGACCTAATTTAAATTTAAGCGAAATGATTATTTATGTAATTACAACTCTATCTAAATTCTCGTGTTACAGTGTGAATGATTTAACTCCTCCGAAACGGCTGGACCGATTCTCATGAAATTTTGTGAGCATATTGAGTAGATCTGAGAATCGGCCAACATCTATTTTTCACACCTGATGAGGGTGACTCACTAAATTTTTTTACTAAAATCAATTAAAAAAATTAGCAGACAACGTCTGCCGGGTATAAACATATCTTTAAAATACATTCGGATTTCCGAAACTTGACGAATATAGCCGAAGCGCATAATTTAAAAAGTACTACTGTACTGTATATGTAATGCAGATGATTTTTGTCCCCTACAGTATGTTAGGCTCATTCATTTGTCCTCCTATATTCTAACCGGAAGTGACTTTACACATCTTATGTTTCACAATGTACTTTCACGTAAGTACTTTCTAAATTAAGTTTTAGTCTTATTTCAGTGATGGACCAGTTTATCGGAATCGTATAAGAATTTCGTTTATGGTAAGATGACGAACAAGCACACAGCTCTGATGGTAAATGATAATACTACTATGACACCATAGATGTTATTGGTGCCTAGTCTTGTGACCTGATTGTTGGGGTTCACGTGCAAGCCTGCAACCTCCGGACCGCAAGAGACATTGTTACTTATAGCTTTAGGAATTTGTGAGGCGGTGGATACCTACCAGGATACCAGCATATCACTCTATAGTCAGTAATCTTATTGACCTATTTAACCCATGCTTCTCTGTTACGTGTTACAAAAGCAGACGGACAAATGGGCCTGGGATATGGTACAAAAACGTGGTATTTAGTTATTAGTTCTTCCCCGTGTTTGTCTGGGCGCCAATGGAGAATAGTCCATCTGCCTTTCTGCCTGGCAGCTCTTAAAAGACAAGCATAAACCGTCACGTGGTATCTACTAGGTGGTAGAGTTTCACAGCGACTCGCCCGGATTTGGTTCCTTATCTATATCTTTACCTTATCTACCTTAGTCGTAACACCCAGATTGGCAACGCAAAATTACCACCTTTGGCGGCTTGAATTTCTTACTATCAAGAAATCCGTCTGCTTGCTTGTCTACCAATGTCATAAAAAACATATCAAGATCAGTCTTCACATCCTATTAGGTATAATATTGTAAATTTAAACATTAGTATGTTTGTTACTCCTTCACGCAAAAACTGTTGAACCCATTTTCATGAAATTTGGCACACACATAGAGAGTAACTTAAATTACCACATAGGATTGTTTTTATCCCGAAAAACTGTTCCTGTAGGACCATTAATCTAGCGGGCAACAGCTAATAAAAAACATAACAAAAACAAAACAAGATGAGCAGAAATATAAAAATACCACAGCGATCTACTGAAAATCAGTCTACCGACCACCCAACTCTTTCACCATAAAATATAAAATGATCACCATAATATTATCATGTAAACGATAATTCTGACACCTTGATGATTTTATATGGTATACGGAACTGGTTTAATATTATTATAATAGTATAAACTTATTATTATCTAAAATCAAGTTCTAAAAGCCGGTTTTAGCTGTGTTTTTAAGGCCTACAGTTTTCTCACTATTATCACTTTATCAGTTATTATGCCCTGGTACTTTCTAGCTCCTTCACTTTTGGTTTTTTCTGTGACTGCATTAATTAAATTGTGACTGTAGTTTTAAAATCACTAACAGATCTCTACATAAATTCTTACAACCTAGTACTTTTTAGTACTATTAGTTTCATTTTTTATGAAAATGCAGTTTTGTAAAAAAAAATAAGCATGCTAGAAACATTTACGAGTTACGACGCGGTTTTGGTTGTAAAACATCGACGATACCTATGTCACTTTTAATATATACCCAACAATTAATGTCTTCTATGTATCATAATATGTATATTATACTAGCAGTTTTACTCAGCTTCGCCTGCGTAACTTGGCTTTTACTGCACCGATTTTGATTAAAAAAAACCTATGTCACTCAGGGATAATGTTAGAATTCTAAAGGTGAAAGATTTTTTTTTAAATCTGCCCAGTAGTTTCGGAGCCTATTCATTTCAAACAAACAAACAAAAAATCAAACCTTTCCTCTTTATAATATTAGTATAGATATGTACCTACACTGTTTACTTCCTAATATTTCCTTTCTTGTTCCTTGGTATCTAGGTACCAACTGTTAGTTTTAATTTATGAAATTAAAAAAATCGATTACGTTCCACTCCACAGACGTTACGGAATTTGTTAACGGAATTCCGTTTCAAAACTTCACCCATCGCAAATTCTCACAAATTCTTTGTATAAATTTACGTTACGTTAGGCTACAAGCACATCAATTCTACGGTATTTCTACCGATTCTATGTGGATTTGCTAAGAACGATATTTCTTTTGTTAATTTTAAGCTATTACATAGGAAAGTTTACGGTATCATCTCCCAACTTAAACCGGAAGAAGACAACAGTGAGCACTGACGTTATCAAAAGCTTAAGCGGTGAAAGGTTAAGCGGTGATACGCATGAGGGCCAGCTGGTACTGGATTATAGCACCTAATACAGATTTATTATACTAGTCGTTAACGCAACTTATAGTTCCGAGCAATCGACGGCATCCCTACGACATTAGTTATAAACTATACCGTAGTTTATAATGATTGGGTAATCTTTTACAAGTATAAGTGACCCTGTTAACTTGATGGAACCTTGAAAGTGTTTCCGCAGTTATGTACTATTCGAATTTCCAAGCATTTCAAACTTTCACAGTAATCTAATCGCTCACGATCACGCCCGACGCTAGACGAAGCTAGCCGAGCGGCTGACAGTTCGTCACTCGTCAGCACACTTCTATGTATTTTACATAGGTGCACTGCTCGTCGCCGGTACCTAACGTTAAACTGCACTTGAAAATTCGACATCGATTTGCGAATTTTTACCATTTTTCAATTGGCAACACGCACTTTGTATTCGGGAATCGCGGCATCCAGACGTAAAGTGCCTCGGATACACGTAACTTATCGGGGTTTCCGCATTGGAACGCTACATGTGGTGTACTGTTTACACGTCTAAGTACATTGACATGAGCATGACACACTTTCCGCTTTTCGCGAGTGTTATTTGTTAAACACCTTATCTCGTGTTTAGGCAGTGTTTGAAGTGTTAGAACAGTTTTTATGTTAAAATTGTTTAAATGTTTAATAGAAAATTGACATTAAAATAAAAATAAGTGTTTGGAGTGCGTAAATAAATTTCTTCATAAAATTATTAAAAGTTAAAAAAGTATTAGGAGTACATAAAGCTTAGATTATTTTTGTCATTAAAAAAAGTGTTTTCGTTTTTTATTCAAATTATCAGGGCTATATGAGTCGTAATAAAACATGGATTTTTCACGTAAACTAGGCTGCGCCCATACATGGGCAAAATGACGCGTGAAATTTTCACGGACACATCTCTCCGGTTATTTATAGACGTCGTGTTTGATTTGTGTGCCGCGCCGTAGCTCACCTACATACCTACGGGCTCGTAGCTAGTACATTATGTACACTTGCACTATGTTTGTAGTATGTTGATATAACAATATCATCGTTGTCGATGTGTGCGTAACGTAATGAGCGCTCTATGTGCCCAAGAAACAGTAAAAAGTATGGCGCGAGCGCACGGAGCGGCAACGTCGCGTGTTTCGAGGCCATTGCGGTGAAAACAATGCCTTTTATTATTATACACAATATTTTGATGTAAAATTATCTTCGTTATAAATACATTTGCCTCGCTTACATTCTAATTGATTGAGTCACAAAACAACACTGCTCAATGTCTACCATTTCATAAATATAAGAAACATCTAATTTTTAAAATTGATATCTTCATAAAGATAACCTACTTTTATTGCATGCGGATTGATATAAAAAGTATGAACTTACGAAAGCGGCCGGTGTAAAAAAATAGTAACCGAAGTTGACCTTTCCATTTTCCAAATGCTCGCTACTAGCACAGCCAGCTGACGCGGCGTTGCCACTCCGCTCGGATAGACGACTATCTGCCGGCTTATCGCCTCTAATGCTACGGGTTAGGGGCTATACCCGCGTAGCAAGGCTATGTACATAAAGGATTTAGGACGTTTCTTTACGCTACGATGATACTTCCCGCGCGAAAAATTCGAAATACTTTTATCAGTCGCATACGGATTGTTCAATTAGTTAGTGCTCACAAGAATTATTTTGTTCATTCATTTGAATTTTGAATATTGTTTATCGATTTGAATGCTTATGACTCATATCCTGTAATTTTGGAATACATTATTTAGTAGTTTTCGTGTGTAATGTGTTCTTAGTGAAACATAGCAGTGTAATAAATACCAAAGTTTCCAAAGCTTAGTTATAAAAAAAATTTAAACAATTGATTTAATTTAAAAAAAAAAGGAAAAATTTCTGTGGACTTGGACATTGCACATTTATTGAAGTGTTTAAAGTAGTGTTAAAAATAAAAAAATAATACCTATATTATGTGTTTTAAATATAAAAAGTAGAAGCTATTTTTTTACAAGTTTATTTATTTAAAGTTGGAAAATTTGTGAAAAAAAAATTAAATACAGTGTGAAAGTACTAGGCGATTAGACATCAGTGGAGTTGTAAGCTAGTTAACTACGGATAGATGGATCGGTGACAAAGTGGCATACATGCCGGTGGCGCTGGGCTCGCTCGGCGGCGAGGGCGAGTACCACCACCTCTCGCCGCACCATCCGCCGCATCACCTGCAGCAGCAACTCCAGTATCATGAGTACGCGCCGCCGCCGATGTACCATCCGATACCGGATCCTTATTTTAGGTATATCGTTTTTTTTTTGTAATAATACGTTCGGATACGTATTTCCATATGGAGTTGCCGCATGGAAATAGATGTATAATGGAATGAACTTAGCAAATTCACAGAATTTTTCGGACCTACCACATACCTATATTTTTCAATGTGGATTTTTTTGGATATTTTATTTGCGATATTTCGAAACGGATTTCCGTAATGAAATTCCGAATGTATGCGTGTCTAAATTGTGAGAAGTTCTGTCTTAAATACAAAACATTATTCTCACTAATTTCTCAGTTTACATTATTACGTCTCAATAGTATATTTCCAAGATCGAACATAGGATAACTTTTTATCCCGTTCTACTGTGAAGAAACCAGGAAAACCAACTTTTTAATTTTTCCCATAGGTACAAACTGAACGGGTAGAACGAAGTTTGCCGGAGCAACTAGTTTTAACCAAATCGGTTACCTAAACACTTACTGAAATTTAAATAAGTGGTCATGAAGTAAAGCCTTAAAGCCGTAAATCTTTATTTTTTTATTATGCTCGAACGACTGCGGTAAATGACATCTAACTTATTGATTATAACAAACTAGCGGCCCGTCCCGGCTTCACACGGATATAAAATATACATATAAACCTTCCTCTTCAATCACTTTATCTATTAAAAAAACCACATCAAAATCCGTTGGGTATTTTTTAAGATTTAAGCATACAAAGAGACATAGGGACAGAGGAAGCGAATTTGTTTTATAATATGTATGTCGTTTGAATAAGATAGACATTATGTTATCTAGACAAATATTCATAAAGGGAACCTAACTAAAAACCACAAGGGAAGCTCCAGCTTTCAAATAAAATATAATTAAAATTGAGTTCATCCCGTCAAGAGCTCTGAGATCTAAGAAGCTTTTTTGGGATATCACTTTGTAAAAGAAGATATTTTAGTAGAAAGCTGAGCAATTATCCTACTACATTTAGTTTCCGAAAGGTCAATCAATTTTAATAGAGGTATGAATTACCTTTTTTGGGCAAAAGACAGAGAACAAGAACGCGGCTCCCCTGATGGTAAGAAATAACAGCAGCCTATAGACACAGTAGATGTTGTAGGTGCGTTGCTGTCCTGTGGCCTATACCTTATTCCAGATCCGCTCTGGAATAAGGTATAGGCCTTGACATTGTCATAATAGCGCAGAAATAGGAAAGACGGTGGATCTCTAATCGGGCAACTCACAGTACTCTACCAAGCTTTTTCCCCGTATTGGTCCGGGCTCCTTTGCAGAATAGACTATCTGCCTTCCTGCCAGGCAGCTCGTAAAAGGCGACCATGCTTATTATATAGGCTTACTGTCACTAACACCGTGACGTCTGACTAGGTGGTAGAGTTTCGCAGCGACTTACCCGGATTGGTACCACCGCCTTACCTATTCCTGCCGCTATAACGTCATGACGTGTTCCGATTTGGAGGGTAAGGTAGCCGGTAAACTTACTTTGGCTCGAGGCCTAACATCCCGGCCTCAGGTTGGCAACGCACCATTACCACCTTTGGCGTCTCTAGGTGGCGTGAATTTCTTACCATCAGGAAATCCGTCTGCTTGTTTGCCGTCCAATATCATTAAAAAAAACTGTCATTAATATCTTAATAATGGCTGTTTGTGACATGATTTCGGTTTAGAAGTCTAAACCCCAGTTTCCGAAAAGCCAATCAATTTAGATTTCTTAACCGAATTCATGATAACCAGCGCCAGTGATGAGATAAAAAGTAAATTAAAATTGATTGGGTTTTCAGAAACTGGCTGTTAGACTTAAACATGGGGTAGAGAATTAGGGGAAGTGTCACCAAATAATCATACTATGTGTCTCTGAAACACACAGATTATTAACGATTCAATATGCAACTAACAAAAAAAGACGGGCTGCACTCCGGTAGTGCCACCAGAAGTGAAAACTTGAATATTTACGTTGTGCATTTTTTGATATTTTGGAATGGTTAGGGAATAATCTCGAATATAATAGGAAATATCATGAATTGCTTTAGTTATCCGTATAACAGTACTATAATTTATGCACATATATTATTTTTATAGCAATAACCTGCGTTTGGCTTGACAAAAACTCGCTAAAGTAAGACCACGTGACGGCTAGGAGCGTCGTCATATTATCTTTTGCTCGTCTACACGTAAAGCTTATTTTCAAGATGGAACAAATACAGCAATGATATTATACGTATATGCCATCTGTGAGAATGTAATGGTAGGTACATTGCAGCGTATTATCCATTGCGAATCCTATACTCTTCGGAAATATCTAAGCAATACAAAAACAGCAGTGAATCTACGTTTTATTTTAGATCTCGGGACGTCCTGTTCGCGCAAGGGCCCTGCGTCGTCTTACAATCTGACGCTAGTGTAGAAGTTTTTACCCATTCCAAAAAAAGTGCGCAACGCCGCTAAAGAAGTTTTTACTTCAGAAACACGTGCGATTGGTTGTTTTTGTTTTTTCTTACATTAAATAAAAATTGTATCATTTAAACAAAATTATATATGTCTATATAAATAGTAATATAGGCTTTTAATTTTTGAAAAATCTCCGTGTGAAAAATCTGGCTTGGAAGCTGGTAAGAGGCGAGCAAAGGCTAAGTGTGTCATTACCAACATTCCCAACTCGTCCGAATCACCGCCTTACAGGCCAGGATGTTAGGCCATTGTGCAAATCTACCAGCTTCCCTACCTCCAAAGCGGAGGTCTGTTATACGAACGACAGAATGCTTGCGACAAGTCGGCGATTCTGATTTAGTCTGACTAGTACTCAAGTCGTATAAGGACCGCCACACACATTCGGAATTCCTTTACGGAATCCCGTTTAGAAAAATTTCGAACCCAAAATATCCATTCAAACTTAAGGACCTAACGCACACGATCAGAAATTTTCGGTACGGAATTTAAATGGATGTGAATAGGACGCCATTTTGTTTTGAAATTTCAATTTGTTTGGATTGATTTTATCAAAATATTTTTCGAAATGGAATTCTGTAATCAAATTCTGAATGTATGTAGCGAACCTAATGGCTAGTACAGCGCTTACTAAACTATCCGATCCGACAATCCTTTTTCCTGCGGTTATATTTTTAAATAATAGTTATTTGGTAGTTGGTACCATACAGGTACAAAATACCCAATTAATAAATAAATAATTAAAATATCTATATATATCAAAAAATAATTAATCCCCATTTCATGCGTGATGCGGGACCAATTTTGCTCATTCTTTTTTTATTGTATTGCTTGTTGCCACGAGAAGGATCATATAAAGACAAAAACCGGGAAAATTGCAGGCGAAGTGGGAAAAACTACACTTCAATTTTGTCCTTACAAACTGATTAGCTGTTAATGTTAAGCATTATTAAGTTCGCTGGGTCGGCTAGTATCGGATTATTATAAAAAACCAGGCACGGAGGATGCGTGTTACAACATTAAAAAAATACATTTTTAGTTTCAATATAATTATATATATAATTCAGCAATTTAAATATTTTGTAATTTACATAACTAATATCAAATTGTTTGTATTGTCACAATAAAGATTATCGTAGAATTATTTTAGTCGATAAAAATACATTTACAAAAGTATGAAACCTAAGTACTTATTTAATTAATTAATTAATACACTTTATTATGTATTAAAATTTACAAAAAATAATATCTATGGTAAGAAGTATAATATATCAGAGCCCTAACCATAAGTTACTATTACGTTAGGTAATTTACGTATAGAAATATATAGCGCTTTTGATCGGTAAATTTAGTTCTCTTAGTTACCGGCAGAGGCGCTGCTTAAAGTTTTCATAAAATTACAAGCGAGTACAGCGCTGTCAAATTATGGTAAGGGCTCTGAACTAGACTTGCCAACTTCAAAATAATTTGCAGGAAATAGTGATTTCAAATGCGGGACAAGGATTTAAAAAGCGGGATTCAACAAATTCCAGACTACAAAAAAATCGTATTAAATATCGAAATGAAAAGTAAAATACCTACAATTTAATTTACCCTGAGTCAATATTTACAAAAAAATACAGACATTAGAAGTACTTTTTATTTTCACTATCTTTTAAAATTAAGATAAACTTGCTTATCAAGTAACGTTGTTGTATGGAAGCGACAGTTAGCTATGTCAGAAAATACATGAGAGTAGGATAAATGCGGTCGAAATATAAGCGCTACGAAAACCTGTAATGATACGATTGCTGGGCGCATTCGTAATAGTGAGATTCGAGAAAGAGTGGGATTGAAAGAAAGTGTTTGTGTTAAAATGAGAATGGGCATGCTCCGATGGTTTGGTCATGTAAAAAGAATGACAAATAAAAGATTGACAAAGCAGATAGATATACGATGCGAGTATGGATGGACGTAGACCTGTTCCGAAATTTACAATTTAAAATTATGCGATCCGATTGGTGAATTTAAAATTGACGCCACCTAAAAGTCCTCTTTTCTCATAAAAAAGAAATAAATTTGACATCTTCAAATTAGTCATTACTGTCATTGAAGATGTCAAAAATGGTAAATTTCGGTGTATTTTAGTGATTTAAAAGGATTATTAAACAGAAAAACTGTGAAAAACACAGTAAAAACAGAAACAATAACAATCATAAGGGTAGGTACCCGGGGAGACCACGGTTGCCATTCCACGATCAAGTCCTTCGGTTTTTATCGGAAGTTGGTGTCAAAACTCTCCGGAACTAACGTGTTTGTATGAAAAGGTTAATGAATGCGAAGGAAGCCAGGCAGGTTTGCCAGGATCGTTAGGTATGGCACTCGATACTCTCTGCCTACCCCGTAAGGTACTTGAAGAGAAGATATGTGTGTATGTATGATTACCAAGTCATTATTTTTCTTAACTTTTGTATAAATAAAGTATTAACCCTAAATCAAATAAACCTGTTAGATACGTTATGCGTGTAATTTAGATCAAAATTGCCTTTCACACTATCAGAAAAAAAAAACTAATGAGTTATCAAAAAGTTAAAATTTCCGGGCGCAAAATTAAATGTCGTTGAAGCGTAGCAAAGACATGCGCGCTTACTGCATCCATCCATCCATACTGACATCCAGACATACTCACAAACTTTCGCATTTATAATATTAGTAGGATTTTTATTCTTGAATGACCGAAGCGAAGCGAGGGCGGGCAGCTAGTCCTATTAATATTATAAATGCGAAAGTTTGTAAGTATGGATGTGTGGATGTTTGTTACTCTTTCACGCTCGAATGGCTGAACGGATTTGTCTGAAATTTGGAAGACAGATTGTGACCTGGATTAACATATAGGCTATTTTTAATCCCGATCGCACACCGAGTTTCTGTGAAAACGCGGGCGAAGCCGCAGGTAGCAGCTAGTTTTGTATAAAGTTAAGCGTGACACAAGACACTTGACAGATAGGTATATAACCCGTTTAATTTGAAAGTAAGTCTAAAGGCATTCAGATATAAGGCAACTAGTGTCATATGATTTAGGTGAATAAAAAACATAGCAAACTTAATTCTTTTATTTTTTTCTATAAATGTTGCGCCAAGCTGATATGAATAATGATAAGTGTTAAAAGTTTAATATTCTTTATTTTATGAAGCTTTGAACTACTACATATTTAACAAAACCTATTTTGGATATAGGGAACACTCAGTTCGCAAGTCACTTTACACCAAGTGTAACCAGTAGCAAAAAAATTGTTGATAACACTAACACTAAACCTTTTTTTCAGTGGTTACAAAAAACATGGCGTCGGACAAGGGATGCCAACCGTCTCGCTATATACGGAATGTCCCGTTTCTGAGACCCTTCACGTAGAGTGTGCGGGACACTAAATAATATATACTTAATCAATTTTGTGCTTAAATTTAATTAAAATCCTAATCTCAAGAAATCCATATTTACATATTATTTAATGTTAAAAAGTATCTTCACGCCCATATCCCCGAAAGAGTAGGCAGACGCACAGTCAAGTCCCGCAATGTGATAGCCGATAGGTGGCAAGCTTATCGCATTGTTATTTTCATTCGAAAATTGAAAATATACATTTTTTTTGTTGGCCGACCCGAGGATCGAACCCGGGACCCCAAGAAGTCAAGCCCGACGCGGGACCACTAGACCACAAAGGCGGTGGTTATGTTATAAATGCGAAAGTCTATCTGTCTGTTGCTCTTGCAGGGTTAAATCGTTGTGCCGAATTTAATGTTAAATTCATATAGCTGTAGATCCGAGTCCAATTGATTTTTTTAATACCAACCCCCCAAAGAGCTAGGGGATTAAAGTCTGTATGAATATTGTAACTTTTCTACTCTGACGAAGTCGCGGGCAAACAGCTAGTATATCCTATTAATATTATAAATGCGAAAGTTTGTAAGTATGGATGTATGGATGTTTGTTACTCTTTCACGCTCGAATGGCTGAACGGATTTGTCTGAAATTTGGAAGACAGATAGATTGTGACCTGGATTAACATATAGGCTATTTTTAATCCCGATCGCACACCGGGTTTCTGTGAAAACGCGGGCGAAGCCGCAGGTAGCAGCTAGTGTATAAATACTTTATAAAAAGCAATTCATAGTTTTCATGATAATCGTAAGGTGTAAATTACAGTATTATAATTTTGAATTTTATAGGAAACATGTCTAAGATTATAAATATAACTTTTATGTTTTATTTTACGCAAGTTTCCGCGATCGTAAGCATAACATATTTTGTTAACTATGCCCAAAAAAAAAAGTGTGTGTACACGCGTTAGAAGTTATACTTCTTCGGCGTAATAAGATAAAAATCTTTTTAAAAACTAAAATGTTATCTATAGCTAACTTTATAGCTAACTTCATCATGTCGGTTTTTCGTGACGGTGTGCGCGCGCATCGTAAAAATTTACCCTCATCATTTTTTCCTAACGTGCCAAAAGAAGTATAACTTTAAAAATGTTTTTCCTTGTCCCGCGTTTGAGTGAATTATTGTCACCTCTTTGGTCTAGCGCTTCTGTGTCCGACTAAAATTCATGACTTACAGGGTAGCAAAACGAAAATGGATTTTTTCAATTTTGTAATAAGAATAAGTCCGGGATTAGTGTCTTCGGCTAGTCGTAACTGTCCTGATAATACCTCTGCCCACGTCTACGGGGATATGGACGTGAATGTACTTTTTTCCCGCAAATTCACATTCTGGAGCTGACAAGCCCAGTTGTGACTGATGGCATTGAGTGATAATTCCATGCCTAATGGTTACACGAGGATTCATTCACCTCGCCAATCGCTCACGCATATTTGTACGGTGTTCTCGGAAGTAGTGATGACGTAATCAGTGACGTATTCTCCTTTTTTATTTTAGGACGGCAAACAACCAGACGGATCTCCTGATTGTAACAATATGTTTTATCTATAGACATTTTTCTATCTCAAATATATTTTCTGAGATAACTTATATACTTAATCGCAATATAATATTAATACGAGAAACAAAAACTTTAGACCCCTTTTTACGAAAATTGCGCCAACGGAGGAGTATGAAATTTGGCATAGTTTATGTGTAGCCTGTAGGAGACGTGCAGAACGCTAATATTTTTCAATAAATGAAAAAATAAAACACTATTCTTATTACAATTCATTTGACATAAACGTAAACATATATTTTGACAACTGGACACCATAGATGTTGCAGGTGCGTTGCTGTATTATGGCCGGTGTGTAAGGCCAATTGTACAGAACTACCGACAACCTTATTTTCTGACCAGAACATGACATTGTCATTATTGGTAAGGTAGTGGATGCCTTTTTTCAGTTGTTGTACTTTACCAAATCTCAATAATCTTTTTTTTAAATCTTCACAACAGCTGTTTAACATTAAACAGGGCTTGAAATACCGGTAATTTTTGGAACCGGTAGTAATGACCTTGGAGCGATACCGGTACCAAAGGCGTTACCTATACTGTTAGTACCGGTACCAGACTTAGGACAGGTTTAAGTGTTTTAAATTGGTACTGGTTCAATATTATCACTTTCAGAAAATATTATTACGTAATATTTTTTCTTCAATCGACTATATTTCTGTTTCTACTTCATCGATTTAGTCACCTATAAACGTTAAGTATAATGCGTTTCACTGCTCCATTTTTTTTTAGAATATCTTGTTGACCACACAACCCAGTCAAGTAGGACAAAAATAGGAATGAGAGTACATCAATTTACATCAAGTTGAATCTGAGTAAAATTGTTCAAAACATAATTAAAAACATTTTGGAATTTCACATTGTTGTCGCACATAGAAAAGAATCAAGATCAAGGGTTAAAAATGTTTTTTTTTTTCAGATTGTCCTCAAAACGACTAGTTTTAGCATTAAATCACTTTAGACAAATATTTAAAAAAAAATCCCGACTTCCGAGTCGGAAATTTCGATTTCCAACAAAAAGAAAACATTTTTTTTTCTCTAATAAACAACTGCCCGATTGGCAATAGGTTTACCACCTATCACATTTACTATCCTCGGCTAGTCGTAAGCGTGAAAATACCGGTCTTTTTAAGATTTTTTAATAGTTTCATAAGACTGGGTTAAAAATGCTTAACAATACTTTCCTAAAATAAGTATGTCATTATAAAAAAGCAGAGCATCTGGAAGAGACTCATTCAAAATTCGGTCAAGAGCAAGCTTACGTAATCTTTCATTAGTCTTATGGCTTCCTAGTCCTTTCCCTTTACATTTTTCGTAATCTGTCATATAAATGCAAAAGTTAATTTGTTTGTTAATCCATCACCTAAAAACTGCTAAACCGATTTTCATGAAATTTAGCACATACATAGAGGGCAACTTGGATTAACACATGGGATTGTTTTTATCCCGAAAAATGTTCCTGTGCGACCATTAACCACGCGGGCAACGCCGCGGCCAGTAGTTAGTAAGTTATACCTAATTAGTAGTGAGATTCGGCTTCATCGAGAACATACATGATACTATTTTCTTCATGTGCAATTGTGTTGATTATTTTAAAAAAAGTACATACATACATATCTTCACGCCAAGTCCCTTATGAGGTAGGTAGAGAGTGTCGACTGCACAAGCTCACGATCCTAGCAGACCTGCCTGGCTTCCTCCACATTAATTTTTTGTATGATATTGGAAGGCAAACAAGCGGTTGGATTTCCTGATGGTAAGAAATTTACGCCGCCTAGAGAAACCGAAGGTGGTAATGGTGCGTTGCAAATCTGAGGCAAGGTTGTTAGGCTTCCAGCAAAAGTAGGTTTACCGGCTACCTTACCCTCCGAACCGGATCACGTCAACGGCAAGCATTGGACGTTATGGTGGCAGGAATAGATAAGGCGGTGGTACCGATCCGGGCGAGTCGCTGCGAAACTCTACCACCTACTCAGATGTCACGGTGTAAGTGACGGTAAGCCTATGCTCGCATTTTACGAGGTGCCTGGCAGGAAGGCAGATGGTCTATTCTTCAAAGGAGCCCGGACCAACACGGGGAAATCATTACCCTTTTCATACAAATACGTCGGTTTTGGAGACTGTTAGACTTTTTACATACTGGTACCAAAATTAAATAATTTTACTCAATGTGCAAAGGAAATGAAAATGAAAAGTTATGAAAAATCTACTTCTTCTTCTTTTATAAATATGGCTTTCGATCGTTTTTCACGACTACTTTGCCAATGTCAAGTTTTTTTTTTACTTTGCCAATGTCAAGTTAGTTATCTTTATCTTCTTAAAGATATTATTATTCAAATTCAAATTCAAAATAGCTTTTATTACGTAGATCCATATAAAGATTCTTGTAACTTATGCATTATTTATACACTATACAGTCATAAGTCACTGAGTACAAAGTCATGTCAGGTCAGGGTCTTGAGTAAAGCGGTGGCTTCGTTACTCAAGCTCATCTAGAAGATTTGACGGCAGCGAGGAAATAGACGATACACTAATTTATTCATGATTATTTCATTTGTGCACTTTCACTGAACAAAATTAATCTAACTCCCACCCAAATTACCCAATTTCACTCAATTTACACACGAAATTCAATAAAAATAAAAAAAACTACGACCACCCTCATTCACGATGGCGTCGAAACTCCTGCGTCCTACTTTTCTCTTGTGCTAAAAACTCTTTTCCACAGACTAGAAAAAGTGGACAATTCGACAGTAGTTTTTTGTAAGTTTTGTACGTTGAAAAAATATTGTTCGGGTCGGTTTTTTGCTTTTTTTTTACTGGGCTTATTAATTTTTTTTTTATTTTATATCTGTCAATAATTCTAGTGTTGTTCTGGTAGGGAGTTACATCACGGTTAAATTTTTATTTAAAATTTTGGAAATATCTAATATTTTTTATAGAGCTTCCATAAGGTCTGGGACAAGGCTGTCATATTAAAATACATTAAAATTTTCAAAAAATCTAAATTTATATCTTCACGTAGATCTATACAAAGATTCTTGTGACGCGACTATACAATTTTAAAAATTACTACCGGATCGGAACGCGGCCACTAACTGAGTTTTATTTTATACGTTATAATAATTAAAAAAATAAGTTGTTAAGTTTTCGCCTCTGTGGTCTAGCGGTTCAGTTGTTGGACTCGACCGCCTGAGGTCCCGGGTTCGAATTCCGGGTCGGGCAACAAAAAGAAAATTGGGTTTTTCCAGTTTTCTAATTTCAAAACGTTGCTTGGGATTGGATATGTGCCCGTTCGGCGTTAGGCTTGCCACCTATCACATTGTGGGAGTAGTGCCCGATTTCACTAAGAACCCCTATATTTTAGAGGACTTTTAATGTATTTTAGGGGACTGTTTTATATGGAAACAATCCCATAAGTAACGTTAAAAGGTCCCCTAAAGTATAGGTGCTCTTTGTAAAATCGGGCATTAGCGTCTTCGGCTAGTTGTGGGTGCCTTGGTTGTGCCTCTGCCTACCCCTTCAGGTATATGGGTGTGAAGATACTTTAAAAATAAAATTAAACTACTTTTAAAGCATTTCATAGGTTTAAGAGTGAGAGCCTGACCTAAAAATAAACATATTTCAAGTATAGAATACATATAGAATACCTATCAAGTTTCAACTGCGTAGTTTTAGAGTTTAGACGGTTGGTTGGTTTGCATGCTCCTGGACCGTAGATTTAATCCAAACTTAAGAATGATCGGAATATGAAAACGAAAGTTTCTTTCAAGGTTACATTTGCTGGCAGACGAATTTACAACCGTCTACAACGCTTTTACAGTTTAAAATAAAGTAGTAGTGACTTGTGATATATGGACAGAAGAACAGATATAACGAATCTGAATCTGTTTTTATCCTTCGGCTACAGAATCGGAGCGGAACGGTTTTTATTTTATACCTTATCTGTTTCTAAAGAGTGGTGTCATAAGTTGGAGATGTGTCAGTTGAGATTTTATGTTAATTTTTATTGATATTGGAAGGCAAAAAGCAGACTTATTTCCTGATGGTAAGAACTTCATGACGTCAAGAGACACCAAAGGTGGTAATAGTGCATTTCTAACTACAGGCTGGGATGTTAGGCTTCGAGCAAAAGTAGGTTTACCGGCTACCTTATCCTCTGAACCGGAACACGTCAACGACAAGCACTGAGGTTATGGCTACATGAATAGGTAAGGCGGTGGTACCAATAACGACGAGTCGCTGCGAAACTCTACCACCTAATAGGATGTCATGATGTTAGTGACGGTAAGCCGATGCTCGTCTTTTACGAGCTGCCTGGCAGGAAGGCAGATGGTCTATTCTGCAAAGGAGCCCGGACCAACACGGGGCAAGACATGGTTATCTACACAACAATATAATTACAGATAGGTATTGTATCGGGTTAATGAAAATGTTTAACTGTAATTTCTGTGTTTCCAGGAGGCACGCACCATATTTCGGGCAACCCGACTACAGAGTATATGAACTTAATAAAAGACTACAACAGAGGACAGAGGTAGGTGGCGACATGGATCATTTTTATCATAAGTATTTCCTTTTGTAGTTGTTCTCTATATCTCTTGTATCTTAAAGTCTAGTATCTATTTATCAGAGACTTTATATGAAAAAACCAGAAAATTTGCAATTTTTCTCGGTATGAGCAAAGCTTTTGATTTTGTAGACCATCAAAAGCTTTTAAAAAATTAAATTCCTACGGAGTAAGAGGTAAAGCGCATGACTGGATAGCAAGCTATCTTAAGGAGAGAAAACAATGTACAGAAATATCAAAAATTAGTGGCCAAGAAAAGCGTACTTATAGGCTGGAAAATAAATGCAAAAGGTGTCCCTCAAGGCAATATATTAGGTCCACTATTCTTTTTAGTTAACATTAATAATCTTCCCGATAATAACGATCATAAATGTATACAATTTGCAGATGACACAACTATTTTAATTAAATAGAAATATAATGTTAATTTTCAAAACGATATTAATAATACAATTAAGAACGTTGCCCTTTGGCTCAATAGAAACAATCTTTCAATTAATGCTAAGACAACAAAAATTATGGAATTTAAAACAAAAGATTCAAAAGATATGCCACTTTTCATTAAACTCCACGGTGAACCTATAGAAAAAGTTAGCTACTTTAAGTTTTTAGGTATTATTATAGACAATAAATTTAATTAGAAACCTCATGCTGACATGGTCTGCAAAAAAATTAACAAATTTGTGTTTGCTTTAAAAAGAATTAGCCTAATAGTATCAATCGAAGCAGCTTTAAATGCATACTACGGATATGTCTCATCTGTGTTAAGCTATGTTTTAATTATTTGGGGAAACTCTACTCATTCCCATAGAGTATTCATTGCCCAAAAAAAGTGTATTCGAGCTATAATAATAATAATAATAATAACATTTATTTGCTTAAATAGGGTAAGGAGGATCTTAGACATAAAACAAGCTCTTAATCCTATTTTACCAAATAGTTGGCATGCAAATATTTTGAACCACTCCTACTATTCATTATTAGGTACTGTATATAAAATTATTCCATCATTAAATAAAAAATTCTATGTTCAAATTAGTTACATTTACTAGCATATTTAAGTCATGATTAATATATTAAGTTCCAATTGTAATAAAATAATAAAAAATAATGTTCAGTGTAATAGTCACTAAAAATATTTTCAATTAAATAAATTTCAATTTATCTAACAAAATAAAAACAATGTAATTATGTAGCTAAATATTCATTTATGTCATAGTAGAATTTTTCAAGTAACCATGTCCTTAATTCCATTTAAATTTTTTTTTAATTATAATTCTTTAAATGTTTGTGGTAATTTATTATAGATTTTAATGGCCATTATGAAAGCATTTTTTTATAAATATTAACTTTACATGGAAGCGTTAGTAACTTATTTAGATATCTGACCGATCTATTGGTTGTGCTAGCACTTAGGGTAAAATAGTCAGAATACTTTCTTACAAATATACACAATGTTAAAATGCGAAAGGGCATGCTCCGCTGGTTCGGTCATGTGGAAAGAATGACAGATGAAAGATTGACAAAGCAGATATACAATGCGAATGTGGATGGATGTAGGTACCCGGGGAGACCAAGGCTGACATTTCACGATCAGATCAATCGGATATTATCCGAGGGTGGTGTCAAGAGTCTCCGAAACCGGCGTGTTTGTATGAAAAGGGTTATGAATGTGAAGGAAGCAAGACAGGTTTGTCAGGATCGTGAGGTCTGGCACTCGATACTCTCTGCCTACCCCGTAAGGGACTTGGCGCGAAGATATGTATGTAAATATACACGCGTCTCTTATGTACATACTTGGTAACGTGAGAATATTCAATTCCAAATAGCTCGAATGCATTTCTTTTGAAGCCTAAATGCTCTTAAAATATCTACTGAGTTTCCCCAAATCAGCAAGCCAAAAGACAGCACTGAATTAACATATACCTACATGGTATGCAGTTATTGCTACCTCCTCCATCTTTATATATTAAACCAGAGGTTCCCAAACTTATTTCATGTAACGCCCACTTTGAAAATCAGTTGTTTTGTAGCGCCCCCCCCCCTCGTTTTTTTCTTGTCAATAACCTCAATAACATATTTGTTGCGCCTAGTTTAAAAAAAACATTTTTTTCAAGTTTTATACCGCCCCCCTCTAGGCGTCCAGCGCCCATAAGGGGGCGTTATCGCCCACTTTGGGAAAGGCTGTATTAAACAAATGTGCTTATTTCTCAAGAAATATATGTGTTATTTTACTACTTTTGATGAATTGCATGACTGCAATAGCAGAAGAGGGAATAAGCTGGTTCTGCCTAGTAGTCGATTAGCTCTTTATCAAAATAATGTATATTGTATGGCAATTAAAATATATAACAAACTGCCAAAAAGCATTACTAATCTGAATTATACACACTTTAGAAATCAGCTTCATCAGTTGTTATTACAAGAATAATTTTATTCTGTTAAAGACTATTTAAATTATAATGCCAAAGAAAAATGTTAGATTTTAGTACAATTACAAAATAAATAATTTACAACAACACTTTCTGTTGCTGAAATAAATGTAACTTAAACAACACATATTAATTGTAGACATGGGTATAATTAGTAAAAAAAAAAAAAGTATCTTCACGCCCATATCCCCGAAGAGGTAGGCAGAGGTACAACCAAGGCACCCACGACTAGCCGAAGATACTAAGTCCCACAATGTGATAGGTGGCAAGCCTATCGCCAACCGGGCACAATTCCAATCCCGACCAACATTTTTTTTTCTTAGAAAATTGGAAAAACCCAATTTTCTTTTTGTTGGCCGACCCGGGATTCGAACCCGGGACCTCATGCAGTCAAGTCCAACACCCGGACCGCTAGACCACAGAGGCGATACCACAGAGGTATAATTAGTATTTTTTTATAATGATGTTTCCTGATTTTATTTTTGATATTTGCAGTCTCATATTTCTCAATTTTATTTTAAAGTAGTTTTTAATTGTTAATGACATTATTATATGCACTTAACCCACAATTTCAGATATTAATTTAAATTTATTTTATGTTTTGAATAATAAAAAATAAATTCTTGACATGTATTTTGTTATAAGGAAAAGGATTATGTTTAACTAAGTATTGTATAATAATATCGCTACAATTTTTAAATATTAATTGCTTAGGTAAAATTTAAATTTTTAATTTAAAGCTCTCTCTAATCTACTTTTACATCAAAAGAATTCAATTTGTAACCTTATTTTGCAAATAAATGATTTGAATTTGAATTTGACGGATTTCCTGACGGTAAGAAATTCACGCTGCCTAGAGACACCAAAGGTGGTAATGGTGCGTTGCGAATCTGAGGCCGGGATGTTATACCTCGAGCAAAAGTAAGTTTACCGGCTATCTTACCCTCCAAACCGGAACACGTCATGACGCTATGGCGGCAGGAGGAGGTAACGCTGTGGTTTCCTCTTCATAAGAATCTTCTGTTGGCAATAGCCAAACCAACAGAAAAATTATCAGCAAAATTGCTTCTTCAAATCACGAGTGATGAGATAACCAAGGGAAATAGGGATTCATTTTTTTATATAATATATTGAAGAAAGAAAATATCGGATAATCGGGCTATATTAATAACCTATATACAGGTAGAGATAGACCTACTTGAGTTTTGTCGCTAAGATGTTTTGTTACTATTGAAAAATAACAGCGGTTACTTGGCAACTGTAGAACTAGCATTAATTCTTGTCTTATATGGGTTTTTAATATTGGCCGTAAAAGACATCTTACGTAAGTTCACCGACCCTTCTCTTCAAACTTAAACATGGCAACGGCGAGCACTGATGTCACGTTGGTGGCGGTGTTATAATCCAGTCGAGACTGTCTGACGAAAAAAAATGTGATGTTCACGATGTTAATACGAGGAATAAAAATAATCTAGGCGCATACAAAACTCGTCTCCATAAAATAAGTAAATCCTTTTTGGGTCAATGTATACGTTTCTACAATAAGCTGCCTTTAAATAAGTTTAAAAAATGTATAAAAGCAAAACTATGTAAGAAAGGCTGTTATTAGGTCTCAGAGTATTTGGAAGATGAACATGCTTGGGGATAGAGGTCTCAATCTCCCACTGCAATTTGTAATGTGATTTGTTGTACCTTTTATTTAAGTTAAAATCAGATTGTAATTTATATTTTTAATCGAGTTTATATTGCAACTATTATTATTTAAAAAAGACAAGCCCGCTGAGTTGCTTTCGCCGGATCTTCTCAGTGTGAGGCCGCGATTCCGATCCGGTGGTAGTTTATAAAAATATCGACGCGCACAAGTACCACTTGTATGGTTCACGGGAATAAAGTTTTTTCTGATTCTGATTGCACCAATCTAAAGTGCGAAGGGGTTGTCACATACTTGCTGATTAATGACTGCTTATTTGAAAATTCCAGGACTCTGATAACTTATGGTGGGACGCGTTCGCGACGGAGTTCTTCGAAGACGACGCGACTCTCACACTCACATTTTGTCTAGAAGATGGACCTAAAAGATACAGTGAGTTCAAACCTATTATTTTTATACCATGAAGCTATGTTACTACTGGAGATCGCACTGCTAAGAAAGATCTGGAGGGTTACTCTTGGGTTAGGGTGGTTGAGAGTCAGCAAGCTGAAGTGGCAATGGGCAGGCCACATTGCTCGCAGAACCGATAACCGCTGGGCAAGAAAGGTTCTCGAGTGGCGGCCCCGCACCGGAGGACGTAGTGTTGGACGACCTCCCACTCGGTGGACTGACGATCTGGTCAAAGTCGCGGGGAGCCGCTGGATGCAAGCGGCTGGTGACCGTGACTTGTGGCGCTCTTTGGGGGGAGGCCTATGTCCAGCTGTGGACCTCCTCCGGCTGATGATGATGGCTCTTGAACCTCAATTCATGCATTATTGGAAGTTGGAATCGAGTATGTCAGTTAAGGTACTCTTGAACACAATACTGGCGAATTATTTGCATTCAGTTTAATGGTAAAGAATAAATTATTTTATCGGATTCGCAGAATTTATTTTAACTTAAAAAAAGTATCTTCGCGCCTATATCCCCGAAAAGTTAGTCAGAGGCACAACCAGGGCACCAACGACTAGCCGAAGATAGTTCATACTACGTCCCACAATGTGATAGGTGGACAGTCTATCGCCAACCGGGCGCGTATCAAATTCTGAGCAAATTTTCTGTTATTAAAAATTGGAAAACCCAACTTTTCTTGTAAATGCGACCCGGGATTCGAACCCGGAACCTCATGCAGTCAAGTTCAACACCTTGACCGTTAGAACTTAGATCACAGAGGCGCCTAACTAAATATTTATAATCCGCTAGTACTGTGTTCACAAGTACCTAAAATGACATATACGATTCCAAGTTACAATTCCCGTGATATCAAGATTCGAGAGTAACCCCACTGATGTCAACTCCAAATATTGCTGACTCTCTAATGTACCTGCTTCTCTTTCAGGGAGTCTTAGAGAGCCAATTAACATAGTCAAAATGAGAGAAAGGCCGGTATATTAGAGATAGCATAGATTTAGTATGTACTAGATAAACAAAGTCAGTTAAAAAGCGAAACAAAAAAAAATATGCGTGAGTGTGAGTAAATTGTTTATGTATGAGTTAAAGAAAGGGTTGTTAAACAGGTGACGTACGTTATCGATATTGATAAATTAACAAACTATAAGTAAATTAGCATCCTTTCCTTACCCTCATCTATTATGATATAAACAATATCAAATTTTATGTTGTATGACTCTTAAGACATTATATTTTTTTTTACCTTTTTTTACCTATTTACCTATGAAATGTGTATTTATTAGGATTGTAACGTTTTGTAACATCACAAGCGCTTACAGAACACGACATCGTAATTGCCTTTATATTTTATTCCAGTTAAATAGTAAGATTATGAAAATAATTCACAAAATTCACAGCGATGCACTATGACAGGAACACTATGAGCTCTTACTCGCGTAAATATTGGCACATAGGTACCTGACTCTCTCTCTCTGTTCCGCTAAGGCAATTTGTACCTGATAAGGACTTCTCTCTCCCACGCTTTGTTGATCTTGTACATACTAAATCTATGAGAGATAGTCAGCAATATTTGGAAATTGACATCAGTTCATAGTTAGGAATGTAATCTCCAGTAGTAATAAAACTTCCCATACTTCTATAATAAGTAAATTGGACTAAATTTCACACAGCGCAATGTGTCACCCTTCCGACAGTGTGGCTCTACACCGTCAACCTAAGGCCGGGATGGTAGGCCTCGAGCAAAATTAATTGTACCGGCTACCTCATCCTCCGAACCAGAACACGCCAATGGCAAGCACTGACGTTATGACAGCAGGAATAGAAAAGGCCGTGGTACCAATCCGGGCGAGACGCTGCGAAGTCACCTAGTCAGATGTCACGGTGTTAAGTGACGGTAAGCCTATGCTCACCTTTTACGAGCTGCCTGTCAGGAAGGCTATTCTGATGGTAAGATACAACCCTGACCTATAGACATTAGATAACGTTGATGTTATAGGTGCGTCGCAGCATTATGGCCAGTCTGATCTATGCGAAACATAGTCATTTTGGCAGTAGGAATAGGCAAATCTGTGGAACCCTAGTTGTACAGAGCTCTACCACCGGTGGTTTGTTGGGATTAGTCTATTTAACCTATGCTCGTCTCTTGTGAGCTTCCAAGTAGGGACGCTGATGGTCTTTTCTACCCTTGGGGACCAGAACCAACTGGGGAGAACGTGTGACGATGTTTCATATATCTTCTCAAGAAATTTTTATCTTCTCCTGTGTTGTTCCGGACTCCTTTGCAGAATAGACCATCTGTCTTCCTGCCAGGCAATTCGTAAATGATGACTATGTTCATCATTTACGAATTACCGGCTTACCGGCACTAACATCGTGACATCTGATCACCGTCTTAGCTATTCCCGCCGCCATAACGTCAGCGCTTGCCGTTGACGTGTTCCGGTTCGGAGGATAAGGTAGCCGATTAACTTGCTTTTGCTTTGGGCTTAAGATCCGGGCTTCAGATTGGCAACGCACTATTACCACCTCTGGTGTCACTAATCGCCGTGAATTTCTTACCATCAGGAAATGCTTGTTTGCCTTCCTATATCATAAAAAAACAAAAATACCGGAGACACGTACAGTACAGTACAGGAAATTGGTCTAGGATGGTCTCCTTGACCAATTTCCTTTTAAATCCAAAGATGTTCTAGTATATGGTAAGCTCGTAAGCGTCATCAGTTGTCCCTAACACTGTGTCTCGGATAATTCTAATTATAACGTCGTCGGAGCTGTTAAGCAAAACAGGTTATGCTTACCACCATCCTGTTCCGTGTCGAAATATACCTGGACCTGCCGCAAGATTGGCAACATATATCTGGTAGCAGGAAATGAGTATTTAAAAAAAAACAAAAAAAAATTAAACTTTTTTAGCTACTAAGGACTTGATTCATGTGGTGAAACGTTAATTCTTTTTTTATTGATTATTCCGATAATTTAAGTTTTAATCTTGGACCTTACTTGAAATTTGGACTTAAAAATTTACCTCCGGGTTGTTACTACGTGTTTGTGGCAAAATTGTCTACTTTTATGTGCCTTGAACACACAGATGTCCGGTAAGCTGTATTTGTCAATTGCTGCATGTACTAATATACTCTTCAAACATGAAGATTACTTGTCAAGTATAGTAAATAAATGTGTACTTGAACCTGTTTTGTAGGGCAGAAAAAAATAACCCAGGAATGCCTAACCTATTGGAACAGAAGTAACTTGCGAATAAATTATTTAATTTTTGAAAAGAAGTAACTATTTCGCTGGAAAATGAAACTTGGGGGTTTCGTAAAAACGAAAGAATCTTCAGTATATCTTAATTAGTCAGGTACTTTTATTAAAATATTTTTTTTTCCGTTTCAGCGATAGGAAGGACGTTGATACCCCGGTACTTCCGCAGTATATACGAGGGGGGTGTATCAGAGTTATATTATACGATGCGACAGCCCAAGGAGTCCTTCCACAACACAAGTATTACCCTCGACTGTGACCATTGTACGATGGTCACGCACCACGGGAAGCCTGTCTTTACAAAAGTAAGTACATGTATATCATATTAGTAATCGCCGCCATGGTCTAGCGGTCTGGCGTCGGAATTGATTTCTTGGAGTCCCGGGTTCGACCCCGGGCAACAAAAAAATTAGAAAATGGACATATTCAATTTTCTTTTAAAAATAACGTTGCCCGGGATTGGATATGTACCCGGTTGGCGAGAGGCTTGCCACTTATCACATTATGGGACTTAGGCTAGTCGTGGGTGCCCTCTTTGTGCCTCTGCCTAACCCTTCGGAGATATGGGCGTGAAGATATTTTATGTATATAATTTTAATATAATTACTGAATAACAACAATACAATATTGCATTGGAATAGCATTTAAAAACCACAAAGATTGCAAAAAAATGTGGCTATATGTCATTTAATATCTATGTCTAATATTTTTTACTTAGTTATCTTTTTATTTCTACTGAAGTCATTAAACAAAGTCAAAATGAAAGTGCGGCCGGTACATAAGAGAGGATAATAGATGTCTATAGCTTCATGGTTGTTAGAATATAGCTATACTGGTCAATATTCGGTATTTGTTGTAGTTGTCAAAATATTCCACGTACTGACAAACTGACACTATACATCTTTTATAGCCTACCCTTGAAGGCAAATACCAAATAATTAAACCACAGATGTTTTTTTATACATTATTGTTTGCTACCATAAAGTTAAAATTCCTGTATCAAATTAAAGACTGTCTACATAACAAAATGGACTTTTACACTTGCAGCTGAACTTTATTATTTGAATGTTACTATGTGTTTGTGGCAAAATTGTCTACTTTTATGTGCCTTGAACACACAGATGTCCGGTAAGCTGTCTTTGTCAATTGCTGCATGTGCCAATATACTCTTCAAACATGAAAATTACTTGTCAAGTACATATAGTAAATAAGCAAATACAAATAGCCATGTGTGGACTACTACGTACTACTAATATCGCCTCTGTGGTCTAGCGGTCCGGCGTCGGTCTTGACTTCTTTCTTTCAATTTTCTAATAAAATTAACGCTGCCCAGGATTTTATATGTGCCCGGTTGGCGATAGACTTACCATTTATCACATTGTGCCTCTGTCTACCATTTTGGGAATATGGGCGTGAAGTAACTTCTAATATATAAATGTATAAAAATCAATGCCACTTTTCGTTGTAATTTTATAACTCAAGAACATGCTCACCTATCCAAACCAAATATTTATGCTTTGTCAACCTAAACCTCAGAGTATAGTTAGAACTGTTTTATTTCATTAATAAAATAATGTCACAATCCTTCCAGGCCTGCCTAAATAGATGCCTCTTTATTGATTATCTTACTCTAAAATATTTATTTGTATATAATATTATATAAATTATTAAATTAAAGTTCTGCAAGGATTGTTACATTTGGCAGGTTATATTCTATACATTGTAAAGGACTCAGCGTGAACATATGTCTATGTGTATGAAGCAATTTGTTTGCCTTGGGTATCAGATAATTTGAATGTGCATAGATATTAAATTTTATTTGTTTAATATTTTTTCCAGGTGTGTACAGAAGGACGGTTAATCCTAGAGTTCACATTCGACGACCTGATGCGTATCAAGTCGTGGCACATGGCGGTGCGGGCGCACCGGGAGCTCATACCTCGGCAGGCGGTCCATCCGCCAGACCACGCCTCCTTAGACCAATTAGCGAAGAATATCACCCGGCAAGGCATCACCAACTCCACGCTCAACTACTTGAGGGTAGGTCTTATTTCATGCAACTATAATACATGATGGTGAAGATATGTATAGCCTGATCCAAACGCCAAATGAAGAGGACGGTAGATAAGGTTTTAATTATATTTAAAAAAAAAAATCTAATAAATAATTAAAGTAGTTATAAATATAAATAATTGGCTCAAAAGTTAAAATATATGTAATTAAATAATATTTTGTTTATAACCACTAAAATATTTGCACACCAAACTATGGTAGAACATGTTGATATACTTAAATGTTTTTGTAACATCTCATTTACAAACATTCCGCAAATAAATATATTTCATTTTAATGAAAAATGGCCATTAACATTTGTGTGCCAGGACTAATAAAAATTTCTTAAGTCACTTAAAAAACTAAATTATTTTATTTATATATTTGAGGTTTGACTAGAAGTAATAACTAACGGACATTCCTATAAATATACTTTATTTTTTAACATATTATATGATACAGATAAGCAAAAAAATGTTTACTCATTAATCACAAAACCACAATAACAATTGAACTTCTTACATAAATAAGACAGAGAGATAGTTTATAGACACAAAATGACCACTAAGACTACTGTAACTACTAACTGTAATATAGTAATGTCAGCTTACCAACCAGAACTAAA
>NJDC01007469.1:466-20834 GCA_002245475.1 Calephelis virginiensis
CCTAGTGTTTCCTGGTTAGAATCCATGGATTCTCAATTAGAAACACCAGGGGGGATTGGACTCCACCACAAATACAGGTGGTACCCTCTGGGGACTAAATACTTGGAATTTGTGGCTCCATTATAGTACGAGAGGGAGTGGGCTTCCGGGACCCTCACCAACCAGACGAAATGCAGCAGCAACGCCACAACTACACGCCGGTGTTAAAAGAGAGAGATGTGCGTCCCCGGGCGTGCTGGCCCATTCCGCTGCAACCATACACTACCATTCGGACAGGTGGCTGATTGCACTAGTGGAACGATTCAAAAACCCCAAGTTTCTGGACCGTCTCAAGAGTAGGCGATGGGGTCGTCACATCCCTACGCCTTAAAATTTACTTTACATATTAAATTTGATCGTACATATTGTACGGGCTTCAACCGTACAATGACTATATGCTTAAGCCATAATTCGGCTTCAGCAATTTGGTGTCGCGGCCTCCGACCGCGACGCTCATAATTTACATACTTTTCATCAGTTCCTAACAGAACTCCGCTTTGTGCGTTCTTATCAAATCAATATCTTATTATCAATATTAGGTCAAATCATATTAATCATTCACGTTGCTCGTCTAGCCTTTATCATTATCAATTAATAATACTAATCAAATATCATCCTGATAAATGTGTTCGTGTTCATTTCTTGTGTTCGTGTGTTTGTCACTGAACTCCTTCTAGACGACTGGACCAATTTTGATAAAAAAATTGTGTGTGTTCAAGGGAATTCGAGAATGGTTTAGATTCACAATTTGGTCTCGTGGAAAATGTTTATAAATTATTTTTTAAATAATAAGTAGTAGTTAATTTTGGGATGTTTCACATCGGATCCGACAGACTGCGCTACTATCGAAGCATCAAATATTATGTAGTAGCTGTTAATGTCAAGCGATAAGAAGTTTGCTGGGTCAGCTAGTCTATACTAATATCTATACTAATATTATAAAGAGGAAATTTTTTTTTGTTTGTTTGTTTGTATTGAATAGGCTGCGATACCACTGGATCGACTTAATGTTCACCATTAGAAGCCAACATTATCTCTGATGGACATAGGCTATATTTGTAACTAGAAAAAAATAGGGACCCCTACTAAAAATTTAAAAATATAACACAAGGTGTAAAAAAATTACTATGAAATATCTGGCCCAGCATGTGCTGCGAAAACCATTGACAGTAGCAGTATAAGAGTTTCTAAAAAAATATAGAACGTATTAATATCTACAAAAAAGTTCACTATCCATATATCTAACTATTGCAGTTACGGCAATATAACATTTTAAAAGTTGTTAAAAATAGTAGTCATATTCGGAACATGCTATCCATACTTTCTTATTAATCCTAATCTAAATAAATCATTTCATATTCAAGACTGTTTCAGTACCTTGAGATTACTTTTAGAATTATTCAAATCGAAAACTCCATTTCTTAACAAAATACCTACCTACCTACGCTAGAAAATTATAAAACGCGCGTGTTGCCCGACGGCCAACGCCAACACGTGAGTTAATATCACACTAGCGACTTGACCTGGCTTCGATCGGGTAATATAAAAAAAAAATCTTATTGCATTCGAAACCCGCATTACCGCTAATAATATTAGAATTTTTATTATTATTAGCGGTAATGCGGGTAATAGGACAACGGGACTAGGGGAGAGTTACCCTTTCGTGGCACTGCTGTCGGTATGTCAACTATTAAACGGCTTCACCAATTGAGCTGAAATTTTGTAAGTGTATTTATTTCCACTATTTCACAGACACAAATATTTATATACAAATATTTTCTTCCATACATGTACATAGTAACTACGAGCATACTCAGAACGTTTGACAGAATAGATACACCAATTTTATGGAGGAAAGATTTGATTTCTGGTTTGTTTGTATTGAATAGTATTGAAAATTATTTTACGATTGAAAGCGAATACTGTTCCTGATGAGCATAGGTTACTTTTTAAAGCGGGACTATGCTTCATTCCACTGAACCACGGGTAATAGGATACCGGGTTGTAAAAATGATCCTTCCGTACTTACCTATTTCACATACCTACCTTCTAAACGGTTAAACAGATTTGAAATTTTAAATGGGTATTTCGATAATTTTCTGTACGGTTTCAAAATACGATTGGACCCGGTAGATGGAGCTGCTGTCGGTATATCATCTACACCGTAATGTTAAGGAGGAAAGATTTGATTATGTGTTTGTTTGTATTTAATAGGCTCCAAATCTACCGGACCGATTTGCAAAAACATTTTACCATTAGAAGCAGTCATTATTGCTGATGCACATAGGGTGACTTATATCTATGAAAAATTAGAAATTTATCCACCCGTTCGAAACCGGACGGGCTGCTAGTATGTATATAAAATTCTCGTGTTACAATGTTCGTTCCCGTATTCCACCGAAACAGCTTGACCGATTTTCATGAAATTTTGTGAGCATATTCAGTAGGTTTGAGAATCGGCCAACATCTGTTTTTCATACCCCTAAGTGATAATGTGACTCTTTCACCCTCAAAAAATAGCAAAACAATGTCTGCCGGATCAGCTAGTTTTATTATAATTTTAAGATAAATAAATAATCAGTATTATTGAGTTTAATAAGTGTTTATATCATAGAACTTGATATTAAATATTATCAGTAAGTATTAAAAGGTATAATTATTTCAATCATCACTTAGTTATCATAATTAGCATAAAAAGTCTGTAAGACGCTTGCGAAAGCCTGTACAGATATAAAGAAAATGTTTATTGCTCGAAAATGGCGATGTTTCATAATATATGCATAAGTAAGGCTAAGACAAACTACCATATAGAAAATTTAGCCAGCCAGGTGAAACAGTGAACATAGTTAAAATTTGTATATCACTATCCTTAGGAGACCCGGAATGAGACTGCTTATGTAAAATGCATACTGCAGATGTGTCGCGCGCCAAGAAGAAATTTAGAAATTTCCTTGAGTGTGAATCTTATATTTGCAATGCAAATAATGTTGCAAAATTAATAAAGTACGGGACATATGAGTGAGTAAAATGGGAGGTAGATTATCATATTTTATACTTGGGGTTTCGCAGTGGATAGTCGATGACCTTTTTTCGTCTCTGTGGTCTAGTGGTTCAGTTATTGGACTTGACTGCTTGAGGTGCTGGGTTCGAATCCCGGGTTGGCCATCAAAAACAAAATTGAGTTTTTCTAATTTTCTAATTTAAAAAAATGTTGCTTGGGATTGGAAATGTGCCCGGTTGCTTGCCACCTATCACATTGTGGGACTTAGAGACTTCGGCTAGTCGTGGGTTGTGGTTGTGCCTCTGCCTATTCCTTCGGGGATATGGGCGTGAAGATTTTTTACATTTTTTTCATATCAATAGTATAGAAAGATTATTCTCCTGATGGTAAGAGATAATCGATGCCCAACATTATCTATAGATATTTTAGTTTTAGCAGTTTTCTCAAGCTTCGAATAAATTTTCACTAGTTTAAGATAAAAAAGATTTGATTTCACTATATCTCAAATGGTTAGAGGGTAATTATTAAATAGAGTTCACGCAAACTTAAATGTGCCTTCGAACCATGTTCGTCGCAGAGAACTCATTTCAAGGTATCAGGAATATGTCTGGAGAAGAAGGAGCGTATCACGTTTTCACTCGTTCTAATTCATAGTCGTGCTTTGTTTCTTTTGCTGGGGTACAATTGCGTAAAACTCTTGTTTTGAGTTACAAATCTTGTATTTTGTACTATATTTATGATATTAGAATAAATATTGATATTTAGACAAATAAAGGAAATTTTAGATATAATATAAGTATAGAAAGTCATTACATGATTTTCTTACTTTCTTACGTATTAAAAACAATTTTTGAACTGAAGCAAAAAGTCACTAATCAATTTTTGCACTCAACTGTACCTGCACCAGACTACAGAATTAACTAACGAAGCGCATTTAAGTTTTACGCGAACTGTCTATATTTGGCGGGTATATATTTGTCTATATTTGAATAGTTCGTAAAGGATACTGCAAATTGGAAAATGACATTTAGCAGAGCAACGTTTGCTGAATCAGATAGTCTATATAAATAAAAGTAAATTAATAATCAGACTATTTAATTAGTTTATTTAATTAATTTATTTAATTAATATAGACTATTTAATTAATTAATAAATAACTAAAGTAATTACTTTCTTTAAGGCTAAGGAAAATTTAAATAAAAGGACAACTTGCTTAACTGCAGAGATAATAGGAAACGCATTTTTTCCCATATCACAAACTGATAATAACTGTTAGTACCAAGCGGTACGAAGTTATCTTCCTCTGTTTTATGAAATCAGTTAAAAATATCAATGTGAAGAAGGTACAAACGATAAAAAGTGCACATAGAAAGTAACTTACCAGCTCATTGCCACTAGCGCCGAGTATTTCTTCATTATTTACAAACCATTTGTACGATACATTATTGGGGTTTGCATTCGCTTGACAACCTGCAACAAAAATGATATTCATAAAATACTAGCTGTTTTACCCGCAACTTCGTAAGCGTAGAATAGTTACGAGTTTAATTAAAAAGTATATTCACGCCCATATTCCCGAAGTGGTAGGCAGAGGCACAACCAGGGCACCCACGACTAGCTGAAGACGCTAGTCCCACAATGTGATAAGTGGCAAGCCTATCGCCAACCAAGCACATATCCAATGCCAGGCAACATTTTCTTTTATTAGAAAATTAGAAAACCAAATTTCGTTTTGGTTGCCCGACCCGCTGACCGAACCCGGTACCACATGCAGTCAAGTTCAACACCTGGACCGCTAGATCATAGAGGCGATCATCCTATAGGGGAAAGTTTTTTAGAAATTGATTTTCAAAAAACCTTAGCCCGTGTTTAAACTTGGATCTGTAGTCATATGCATATTAAGTTTCATCAAAATCTTTTCAGCGGTTTAACCCTGAAAGAACAACAGACACACAAATTTTCGTATTTAAAATATTAGTAAGGATTTAGCAGACATTTGTTTATAAGACAGCGATCAAACAGGCAGCTTATATGATGGTAATTTTAGGCAATATAGATGTTACTGGTGCTATGGTAGGGATTATTGTACATTAAATAAACGGGACATGATAATAGCAAGTACTGACGTTGAGGCTACAGGAATCTATTAGTAGGTAATATCAATCTAAATATGTTGCTGCACAGCACTCTATCACGTAGCACTGATTTATACTGAAGTAATTCAGTGTCCAAAAAAATTACTATGGATTACCACAAATTTTAAAGAACAAAAAACGCCGGAAACAGGATTGGAACTTGTTAATATGTTTGCCGAACTGAAGTCGAATTAATTAATTCGATAATAATAATAATTAATTAATTAATTAATTAATCGAAAAAAAAACTGGGTGAATAATTTAATTCTGTTTTTAAACGTATTTTTTATTTTAATCAATAGCCCATTGATAAGGACTTTCATACGAACATTCAACTCCTCTTTCACCCCCTTAGGGTTAGAATTTCCTGAAACGCTTAATTACGTATCTACTAATATTTAATAAGTAGTCCAAAAAAAATTACATGTTACTAACTTAAAAAATAACTGAATGAATGACAAACTTTCAGCCCCTATTTCACCCCCTTAGTGGTTGAATTTCCAAAATTCCGTCCTTAGTGGGTGTCTACTCAATAAAATAGGGTCATTTTATCTCTCACTCACTAAATTTCATGGCTTTAACTCTAACAGTTTTTGCTCAGCGCTGATGAATCGGTCAGTCCGGACATGTTATCTTAAGTATAGATAACATGTAAATGCACTTTCGCGGGAAAGTGAAAGCTTAACAATCTTTAGTGGAAATAGCCGCGGCAATATTTAGTAAATAATGTCAATAATGTTTCTGTTTCCCATATTTTAATATAAAAATAATTTCTACGAAAGAGAAAATTTATTTAAAAAAATTATTGCTTATTTTTCCCATTAACAAATTTACAAATCTATACTGTTAACGACTATGTATCGTGACTCAAAATTTGTCTGGTCTTTTTGTGTAACCTTGTATAAAATAGTATTCAAATGCACTTGAACGGAAAGTTTAACAATCTCGAGTGGACATAGCCACGGGTAACAAAATAAACATCAAGAATATGTCTGTTTGTCATATTTTAATATAAAATAATTTTTCATAAAAGAGAAAGTTTATTCCACAAAATTTTAATGCTTATTATTCCCATAAACAAATTTTCAGCCCACGTTCTGTCGTAAAGATACTTCAGTAAATTATAATAAAGTTATATTATGGCGCGGGTGCTACTTATTATCCTCAAGTAGCACCATGGTTTCACCTGCGTGGCGTTAGATTATTAAAATACTAATAGTCGCCCGCGGTTCCACCCGCGTATTATATCACTTAAGGCTAGGATATTCGAAATCAGCTATTTTTGATCACCAATGTGGATGGAAGTTCCTAGCCGGGGATACTAAAGTGATTTATGACAAAATTGATAAGGTTTTGTCTAAGAGTGATTCCAAGAGTCTCCGAAACTAGCATGTTTGTATGAAAAGGGTTATGACTAAAAGAAGCTAGTCAGGTTCGCAAGTTTACGTTTAGAAGTCGAAACTCGCTACCAACCATTAAAGACTTGGTCAGAAGAAATGTAAGTAATTTTAAACTATCAAATATGTTTTGTTCAGAGATAAATACTTAATGTAGTTCGATAAACTTTCTAGATTAATCACAGACTCAAAAGATGATACTGAAAACTTAATTTGATTCTAAAAAATACGAAAGCAATGAGTTTTTAATAATGTTTCAACTTTTATTTTTTTATTAATTAAAAATCACAAATAGTAGAATAAAATAGGACTTTAATTGACGTTCAAAATGTTATTCAATGCCATTTTTTTAAATATTTTCTTAAATAATGTGGTATATTCTAGATATATTGTAACAAAACCGCTACGCGGCGGTTGACGACGCAGCGCTCGAATATCGTAGCCTTAAGGAACGCGTTTAAAAATCGGATTGCACGAATTGTTCTTTGAAACTTTACAGCATTGCACAAGCTTATATTTAACTTTCAATGTGTGTATGTTTGTCCTAGTGGAATTGAATTTTATCGACTTCCCAGTTACCCATTAAACTGAGTTTTTTTTTAAATATCGAAATCAGAAGTCAATGCAAAATTATTACCACATGGCAATGACCTGATAAACAGGTAGATGCTAAGCAATGTTAAGCTAAGCTCTGCTCTGCTAAGAAAATCACTTACAAATATAAGTTTATCTTGGTGTTGCGGATATATGTGAGCGGCAGGGAATTTTTTTTCATGATATTGGCAGGCGAACAAGCAGACTGATTTCCTGATGGTAAGAAATTCACGCCGCGTAGAGATACCAAAGGTGGTACTGATGCGTTGCCAACCTGAGGAAAGGATGTTAGGCCTCAAGCAGAAGTAAGTTTACCGGCTACCTTACCCTTCAAACCGAAACACTTCATGAGGTTATGGCGGCAGGAATAGTTAAGGCGGTGGTACCAAACCGGGTGAGTCGCTGCAAAACTCTACCACCTACTAAAATGGCACGGTGTTAGTGACGGTGAGCCTTTGCTCGCCTTTTACGAGCTGCCTGGCAGGAAGGCAGGTGATCTATTCTGAAAAGGAGCCCGGACCAACACGGAGATTTCTTTAAATCAAGTAATTAATTTTCTCGCTTCTATAAAAACAAAAAGAACTTACCCAAAACCAAATTGCTGCCTTCATGTATCCTGTTTTCAGTTTTCGACTTTACGAAGACACGAACTCTGGGTGCATATTGAACCTACAACAATAACTTTGAATGAGAACACTTGTCCTGTTTTACAATTTACTTGTAGATTGTTTATTATTTTAAAGTAAATTTAAAAAAGTATTTTCCTGTATGTATCCCCGAAGAGGTAATACAAAAGTTGAGAGGTGTCAAGGGATACCCGGATGGAACGAATTTCTCTCTCCCCCCCTCTCTCTCTCAATCTCTAGTAATCTCTATCTCTATCTCTCTTATAGAGAGAGAGAAAGAGAAACATGAAAAAAAGTAAAAAAAATAAAAAAAATACAAAATAAAAAAAAAGAAAGAGAGACAGATAAATATGAAAAAAAATAAAAAAATTAAAAAAAACATGTGCAATCCGGAAAGCTTACAATAGCTTACTATAGCAAAAAGTTTCGTGACAACTTTTCGTAAGAATTTTTTTCGTCTAGCCTCCTTTCACAACGCGCAATAAGGAACTCTGATCCAAAAACACTTTGGCACCCCTGACTAGTGGATGAAACTAAGTCTCACAACACTACAAAGTTTTTCTTTATTATAAAATGAAAAAACGCTCTTTTTGTTGCCTAACCTGGTAATCGAACCCGGTATCTAATAAAGTTAAGCGCAACACCAAATCACAAGGCCACAGAAGCAAGTAAATATATTAATTTTCTTTAAATTATTTATCGTCTTTGAGAGTAAGAAGAAGAAAAATAGTAATTTTGATAATCAGATTAAAGTTATGTATCGGAAACAAATTTAATTTTTTAATGTGACATGGACAGTGAATAAGCTTACGGCTCTCCTAATGGTAAGAAATATCGCCTATGAACACCATAGATATTATAGGTGCGTCACTGTCCTGTGGCCGGGATATTAGGCCTATTGTGCAAGTCTACCGCCTACCCTACCCTTCGGACCGGATCACGACGATGTGCGTTATGGCAGCAGGAATAGGTAAGGCGGTGGATCCCTACCCGGGCAAGTGCTGCCCAGCACTCTACCACCAGCGGTCTTGGTGGCAGCGGCCCATTGCCTGTTCGCCTCTAATGAGCTGCCTGGTGGGAAAGATGATCTATTCTACACAGGGGACCCTGATCAACACGGGATAATTTTTATGAAGTTATTTAATTTGAAGCACTTTTCTCATACTCAGGATAAATCAGTGAATAACGAAAGTTGCTGGTTCAATTCCTGCTACACAAAAAAAAAAATTTTCTTAAAAAATGAAGATGTTACCTTCTACCAACTGTCTTAAATAACGTATAAAGTTACGTAATATGTTTCTTGCGTGAGAAAAAGCTATTCATCTTTAGTATTGCTGATAAAATTTAGGTCTTAATAATTTTGAGAAGGCCTGTTCCTAAAATCTATTTAGAACTTCATTAATCTTGTTAAGTCTTCAAATAGCTAGCCTATGGGTAGTTAATAATTTAAATTTATTACAAAACTAACTATTCCGGCGAACTTCGTTCCTTCTGGTCATTTTGTGTGGGAAAAATTAAAGTGTTTTCCTTAGTTTCCTCGGTGTAACACATTTTCTCTTTGACACCCGACAGAGATCGAACTTGGGTCATCACGAAGTCAAATCTAACACCGGACCGCTAGACTACAATGGCAACCAAACCAAAATCAACGACGAACAATATAGGTACTAAAATAAACCGGAAACTGTGAAATAGTAAATTTTAATATTCTGGTATCTATTTCTTTATAAGATGTCTTCCAGTGAACCTCATTACTAAATCAAAGTTGTCATCATATCGCCTCTGTGGTCTAGCGGTTCAGTTGTTGGACTTGACTGCATGAAGTCCCGGGTTCGAGTCGGGCAACAAAAGAAAATTGGGTTTTTTCCAATTTTCTAACAAAAAAAATGTTGCTCGGGATAGGATATGTGCCCGATTGGCGATAGGCCTGCCACCTATCACATTGGGGGACTTAGTATCTTCGGCTAGTCGTGGGTACCCTGGTTGTGAATTTGCCTACCTCTTCGGGGATATGGGCGTGAAGATACTTTAGTTACATCATAGTTATTAGATAAACCACGATTTATGAAAAAGTGTTTATAGCCACTACATATAAAATATCCGAAATTCTCAAAAAATGCTGCCAGTTGTATCACTTTGCAAAAAACTATCTCCGTAACAATATAAAAACAATATGAGATAATTTTTTCCTGGTAAACATCGCCAAAAGTTATTATTCAATTTAGACCACTCTCCGCAAGAGGCATAGAAATGTTAAGTATACATTTTATGTCTACATATATGAAAATGTATTCCCAGTTCGCGTAGTAATGAGTAGTAATGAGAAGGAGAAGGTTCTCATGAAGAGATAAACCTGAAAAATTACTGGGAAAATAGAAAAAACAATATTTCTTCTTTTTACATACAAAATTTAGTAGCTGTTCATGTATAGCGATACGAAGTTTGACGGGTCAGCTAGTATATTCATAAATCACACTTAAGAATGTTAAACTAAATGCTCTTAGTTGGTATTCACATAGTGTCTCAATTAAGGCGCGAAACTTGGTAATCCTCTTACCAGAGTCAATTAAGTGTCGAATTATTACGTAAAATAACCACTCGTCCATTTTATAACAGCGCGAGATCCTATGATTTCGTCCTGTGGCCAGACATTCGTAATTTAATAATAACTAAAATTTCATTCAAGTATCTACTTTTTCTAATTATGTATCTACTTCAAAATTCAAGTCATGGCTTTTGCTGTCTAAGTGGATGAACCTGGTAAAAGTAAGTCTTCAAACTAGCTATTTATTTGTTTGCAGAAAATTCAGCTTAAGTATAAATAATAATATAAGTCTGTATTTGGCCCAGTCCCCATTAGAGAGCAAATTCACAATTATATTATTAACCCAAGATGCTCGTAAGCGGCATGCATTAGATTTTTTCAGTAACACAGTGACTATGGTAAGTAGCACCTGTTGGAGTTTTTGCAAAAACTCGTGCAAATTGCTAACACCATCTTGTTTTTTCCTGTTATCACAACGTCAGTGCGATCATTCAGTTTTTATAAAATTGCGATAGTCAGGCTGTTTACGGATCTCGGACTTTAAGCTCTTTATGGAAAGTGAATTGATTTCTTTATTGAATTCGTTTAGGCTTGTAGGATTAGGGGGCCTTTTAATAGGAAAAGCTATGTTGTTTTGAAGCGAAGACTACTATTTGAACATAGGTTTGTGTACAAATAGGTAATTCTAAACTTTATCGAAAACGCATAACTTAAACGCATAATTTGATGCCTAACATCTCGGCCTCGGGTTGGCAACGTACCATTACCATCTTTGGTGACTCTAGGCGCCGTGAATGTTTTAAAATTAGGGAATCCATCCGCTTGTTTTCCTACCAATATCATAAAAAATAGTTAGATATACTTGTTGTTACCCGCGGTTTGCACATTAAAATGTTTAAGTTTGCCAGCAAAACCCATTGAGATACCAGCATAAAATCTTGTCTTTTATGCTAAACCAAATTTATGGATTTTGATCATAACCAAGTAAGTATCTTCACGCCCATATCCGAAGAGGTGTGCACAGGCACAGCCAGGGCATCTAAGACACTAAGTCCCACAATGTAAAAGGTGGTAAGCCTATCCCGGATCGCCAAACAGGCACATGTCCAATGCCGGGCAACTCCAAAACTACTTCCAGTTATGTTTTCGCGTCTGTGGTCTAGCAGTCCGGCGTCGGACTTGACTGCTTGAGGTTCCTGGTTCGATCCCCGGGTCGGGTAACAAAAAAATAGAAAATTTGTAATTTAATTTTCTAATAATAATATTAGAAAATTAAATTACAAATTTTCTATTAGACGCGAAAACATAACTGGAAGTAGTTTTGGAGTACCTGCCCCGAAAATTCAAGTAACAAGATACTGTTATAATTATATAAACCAGTGGTCGCCCATTGATCGAAATTCGACCATAATAAATTTTAAAATGTTGTTGATAAGAACGCCATCTTCATTTCTCAAAACCAACTACTTTGTTTCCAAACTTTTTAATGCGCCATCTGTGATCTTTTATTGTTATCATCAATATATTTGTTTGTGTGTGTCAAATGCATGGTAGTGTGAGTAATGTTTTATTTATTGATATAATGTACTTTATAAGCATTATTATTGAAAAATATTAGCGTTCTGCACTTCTCCTACACATAAACTATAAGTGTGCCAAATTTCATACTCCTCCGTTAGCGCAATTTTCGCAAAAGGGGTCCAAGTTTTGGCATCACGTATTAATATATAGATTTGAGATTGCCAACTCAAACAAAATCGGGGACTTAGGAGATCATTCGAAAAAATTCCTTAAAATTTATGTTCACTTTGCTTTCGAGCAACATCTCATATTTGAGGGCATTTTAGCAAAGTTCTAAAAGGTATACGAAAAATCGAAGTTTCCTAATATTTGCAAATGTTTTCGAAGGCGTTAGATTTGATTTTGTTAATTTATGATAGTTAATTTCACTTCAGGAGAAAACTTCCTAGGAGCTCGGGAAGTAAGTCATCATTATAGGAGTCTCTCGGTCATTCCGGGAGAGATAGGAACTCTAAGCGCTATGGAGGTTGTAAGTGCAGTTACAATGAAATCTAACATTATGAAAATTGTATTACATAGAGGAGTTTGAACCTTAAAACCACTCAATCGAGAATAGTACAAGCACCGTTAACATTTTTGGTTCTTTTACATTTCTTGTGATCTGTTCACGTCACAAAAAACTTATCTAAAAGTATTAGAGTTTCAAGCTATAACTAATCTCAGTTTGACTAGAGTTTATGTATTTTTAAAAGCTAATCGTTAAAAGTTTAAAGCTCTCCTTGGAGATAAACTTTAAAGTTCACCGCTGAAGCAAATTTAAACCCAACCCATAGAGGTGAATTAGAAAGAAAACGTTTTTATTCATGTTTGGTGCGTTTTACTATTGCATATTTTTAGACGGTTTTTATAGATATAATTTTTTTTATGTTTAAAAAAAAATCACCTCTGTAATATTTAAAAAGCAGCTAAAAACTTTTCTGAATTTAACAATGTTTTTTTTGAATTGGTGGCTGTTTCTTTCTAAAGTACAAAAAACAAGTTTTAATCCGTCACCTAAATCGATATAGCTCTCCTATAGGAATCTATTGAGTGATTAGAGTATAAATTGCGAGATATAAAATAAAATAAAATAATAAGCCTGAGTTACTTAACTACTACAGCTACTACTATTACTACTACTACTACTACTACTACTACTACTACTACTACTACTACTACTACTACTACTACTACTACTACTACTACTACTAATACTACTACTACTACTACTACTACTACTACTACTACTACTACTACTACTCAGTACTATATGTGCCCGCGACGTTATAAAAATAATAAATAAATAAAATTCGTTTATTATCAGGTTACATAGACCCATAAAAATAATAATTAAAATTTTATATAAGGTAATGAAGAAACACATAATATTATAATGACATGCTTTAAACAAATAATTAATTAATAATTGATTTTATAATACAATAGCTGATTTTAAAAATGTCAAACAATTAATACAATGTCAAAATAATTTAAAATAGAATTCAAGTACATAAATTTAAAAAAATAAAAGAATAATAATAAAAATAAAAGCAATACTACAAACTGATAAAATTACATAATAATTGAGATTGACTGTCTTCCTATCCGACATTTCTCGCGACTTGTCTACTACAACAATGCCTGATAAAAGGACAGTCCAGTCTATTGCAATCATACTTAGGACTATGTTGGTGCTGCCTCTCACCCTATTCTATTGCCGTTTTACTAATAAACTTTAACAAACAATAATAATATTATAGTCTGTATCACGTTACCACGACTATAATACCTTGGTATATAAATATATACTAAATAAAAGAAGTCTAAGTTACCTTATTACATCACCTAACTGCCAGTGATTAGTTGATTATTCCAGAGATTAGCAGAAACAAACTGACAGACAGATATACAAAAATTATATAAAACATAGTTTTAATATCTGTACCCTATATACATTCATATGCATATAGGAAAAGCGATTATTTTAATATAACAAACAGACACTACACTACTTTTAAATTGCATTCAAAAAGTTCGAATTTTAAAATTCAAGTTTTGGCTATCAGCTATCGCCTCATGCAGTCCGGGTGTTGGACTGCATGAGGTCCCGGGTTCGAATCCCGGGTCGGCCAACAAAAAGAAAATTGGATTTTTCCAATTTTCTAATAAAAAAATGTTGATCGGGATTGGAAATGTGCCTGGTTGGCGATAGGCTTGCCACCTATCACATTGTGGGACTTAGTGTCTTCGGCTAGTCGTGGGTGCCTTGGTTGTACCTCTAGCTACCACTTCGGAGATATGGGCGTGAAGATACTTTACTTTAAGTTTTAGCTATTTAAACAAACATAAAAGATTGGACAGAAAATCTAAATCAATTTCGCAATTAAAACTTTTGTAATTTTACAATTATATAAGCAAAATGAATAAGATAAAACGTCGCGATGTTGCAGTCTTTGCTGACACTCTGGAACGTCGTCACCAAATTAAAGACTTCTTATTTCCACTGTGCCAGTATAAATCATGACCAATATTTGATGAACTCCGTATTCCCCCATTCAGCGGTTATCCTTAGCTATTCCATACGATATCACAAAACTCACAGGTCAAGTTTATATGGACGTTTGCGAATTCAACAAATTCTAGGAGACAAAAATTGGTTTGGGATTTTTTTCAACCATCTGTTTCTTTATTTCGTTACTTCCCCCTTTATGCCCGTTCATTGGGAGGTTGGATTATGGGTGATTTATATTTGCAGGAACTTGGAGGCTTAGTTAGCAATATCTTAAGGCTACAGAGTTTTATTTGGGACTTGGGTGAATCAAATTGCATGGTGTAATAGGTTTTTTATTGATATTGTTCGAGTTTATGCGTTTTGGGAAGGAAACTTACTTTACACGTATCCGTATCTTTTTTATCCTTTATAACAAAGGCAGGTCAATTCCCTTCCCAGAAAGAGCTCGTAACAGGCAAGCGTCAGTTCATTCGTCACTAACACCGTGACCAAGACCAAATGGTAGAGTTTTGCGAGGACGATCAGGTACGAACTACCGATTATGTGTTCCTTTCGTTATAGTTTATTACATTCGTTGCTCGCCACTGTCATTTTGCAGTATGAAGAGTAGTCAGAAAACGTAGTGAATATGTTAACTTACTCATCGGCTAACCTAAGGTCGACAATGCAATATTACCATCTTTAATGTCTATAGGCAGCGCGTATTTCTTACAACATAGTCTCCAATTTCATTAAACATGTACTTATTTAGGATAAAGTTTATCACATGTATTATCTACGATTGTTAAAATATTATCCTATTAATATTATAAATGCGAAAGTTTGTAAGTATGTATGTATGGATGTTTGTTACTCTCTCACGCTCGAATGGCTGAACGGATTTGTCTGAAATTTGGAAGACAGATAGATTGTGACCTGGATTAACATATAGGCTATTTTTAATCCCGATCGCACACCGGGTTTCTGTGAAAACGCGGGCGAAGCCGCAGGTAGCAGCTAGTTATTTATAATAACATAAGAAATGAGCAAAATAAATGTTCTTGTAGGACAACGCCTATTTTCTCTAGTGGTCCGGTACTGGCATTAATTATATTAGGTAAGCACTGGGTTCGATTTCGGATCAACTCAAAATTGTGTTTTTTTGATTTTTTTATTAGATAAGTACCTGGTTGACGATATATTTGCTACATAACATTATATGTATTTTTTTATGAAAGGTCAGCAAACAAGCACGCGGCTCTCCTGACGGTAAAAGATAACCGTGGCATATAGACAAAAAAAAAACACAAGTGCATCGTTGTTTTGAGGCCGGGATGTAAAGCCTATTGTTTAACGGCAAATATTAATAATCAATCCTTATCCAAAACTCGCTGTTCAAGATTGATATTTTGATCCTATTTTATGTTATCGCTTGCCAATAACATATCTGTGGACAGGATAAATATGGCAATTAGGTATGTGATAGGCCGCCGGATACGCAGCTATCTAGATTGCTTGAAATCCATTAGATTGAGATACATTATTAACATTGGCCGTTAGTCTACCGTTTACCCTATCCATAAGATCGGAGTATGGCAGTGTTATTATGGCGACAATAAAACAAATCCTCTTGTTGGTTCGGGCTTCTTTGCAGAACAAACTATCTGTCTTCCTGTAGACAGCTCTTTAAAGGCGAGCATAGGCTTACCGTCACTAACACACATCCTACTAGGTGGTAGAGTTTCACAGCGACTCGCCCGAATTGGTACCATCGCCTTACCTATTCCAACCGCCACAACGTCAGTGCCTACCGTTGACGTATTCCGATTCGAAGGATAAGGTAGCCGGTAAACTTGCTTGAAGTCTAGCATCCCAGACTCAGGTTAACAAAGCACCGTTACCATCTTTGGTGTGAATTTCTTATCATTATGAAATCCGTCTTTTGTTTGCCTTCCAATAATATAACCCCACATTAACCCCCATATACCATTATCCCGACCCGGACTGACATTGCAGTATTTTGTGATCTTTTATTTTAAATCAAAGGCAGCTAAATCCGTATGCCCGATATCATTCGAGAATGATAACTCAAGGATCACTCAAACAGTAAATGATTTCACCTATCATTCAGTATCTAAAGCAGCTACATCATTCACAAATTATGTTAAAAACTCGGCTTAAAGTCAGAGTCATGTTTATCCTCAATTGGGAAAATCAAACACAGCTAAATTTATAATCGACCATCAGAGATCTTCATTGCGTTAGGATTTCATTGCTGTTTGGCACAAATACAGCTATATCCCTTTCACTTATAGTCCAAGCTAGCTTAATCCTGAAGTTATTAAAAAAAGTATCTTTACTGCCATATCCCCAAAGGAGTAGGCAGAGGCACAACCAGGGCATCCACGACTAGCCGAAGACACTAATTCCCACAGTGTGATAGACGGTAAGCCTATCGCCAACCAACATATCGAATCCCGGACCACTTTATTTTTATTAGAAAATTGAAAATATATATATTATTTTTTTATTGTCCGGCCCGGTGATCGAACCCGGGACCTCAAGAAGTCAAGTCCGATGCTGGACCGTTGGACCACAGAGACGACTTCAATTTATTCAATATCTATTATTTAGCTACCACTAAGGTTGTCCGAGTGCTTTTGTAGACTTACATTCAAACAGTAGGTTTTTTTTTTATGATATTGGAAGGCAAACAAGCAGACGGATTTCCTGATGTTAAGAAATTCATGCCAACTAGAGACACCAAAGGTGGTAATGGTGCGTTGCCAACCTGAGGCTGGGATGTTAGGCCTCAAGCAAAAGTAAGTTTACCAGCTACCTTACCCTCCGAACCGGAACACGTCATGACGCTATGGCGGCAGGAATAGGTAAGGCGGTGGTACTAATCCGGACGAGTCGCTGCTAAGCTCTACCACCTAGTCAGATGTCATGGTGCTAGTGACGGTGAGCCTATGCTCCCCTTTTACGAGCTGCCTGGCAAGGAAGGCAGATGGTCTATTCTACAAAGGAGCCCGGACCAACACGGGGAAAAAAGGTATTTGAGAGGTTTTTCTATTTCATAAGTATCATACAATAACTTTAATTATTTTTTTTATATTTTGACAAAAAGCCGGATCGGATTAAGCTGCCATAGATTCTATAAGCCATTATAACGTTTCAGTATAAATGTTAGATATACAGGGTTACTGGTAAATAATACATAACCTTTCTAGGGCGGTTACAGTACATCAAAAGCAAAAAAGAATTTGGTTCTCCATACATTTTTTCAGAGCAAAATTAACTTTTTGTACGGAGAACCAAATGCTTTTTTCGCTACTTTCTAAAAGTTGTAAAACAAAGGAGTTGCTCTTTATGTACTCAATCTAGCCCACTAAAGATTGTGCTTTAGTTACCAGTAATTCGTATATTCACTTATATAATGCTTAAAAAATAAATGCTTTTTCACGACCTCATGATCTATCGATAGACTTTTATACAAACTTTCAGCTTCAATTTTTGCCATCACAGACTTTATTTTTTTAAAGTAGCCTTTAAGTGGTATGAAGAAGAAAAAGTAAAGAAGTAATTTTTTATACGAAAGTACAGCCTCTTCTTTATGTATGTAAAAATTTTATCGAGATTGGTACACTAATAGCCGTGAAAGTGAAACAGATTCATATTCATATTCATAACTAGCTGATGCGTTCATAACTTCGTATCGTTTGATATTAACAGCTACTAACAGTTTCCATAGACGAAATTGAAGTGTGGTTTTTCCAACATTTACTGCAATTTTTCCGATTTTTCTCTTTAAGTCATCCTTCTCTTCATAACAACCAATACAAAAAAAAGAATGAGCGATAATTGGTTCAGGCATGATGTAATGACCATGAGAAATAGGGATTCATATTTTAACCGAGTTAAAAAGATGAGGAGGTTCTCATTTAACCGGGTATATTTTTATGTATGTACACAGATTTCTCCGTGGTTTCTGAACCGATTTACGTAATTCTTTTTCTGTTTAATGCGGAATAGCTTAGAATTGGTCCCATAAAATTTGATTTAGGTAGGCCTATTAGTTTTTATTTTATGAGCATTTTTAACCTAATACTCGTCTATCCCGACGTTTATTTTATTAAATTTAATCATATTAGCAATAAACTAAAAAGTATTAAATAAAAATAACTACGTTAATTAAAACCGACTTCATGACTAACTAAAAAGTTAAAAATAATATAGATTTAATATTTAATTATATACTACATGTTACTTATATGTGCTGTTTACTAAGATGTTTGAAGTCTGTGCCAATCTAATTTAATACTTACTTATAATGTACCTAATTATTAGTTTAAGGCTTGGTAGCGACTTCAAACCTATTAGTAAATAGCATATATAAGTTACAGGTAGTATATAATTAATATGAAATATTTATTATTTTTTACTTTTTAGTTTTGAAATCGATTTAAATTAACATAGTTATTTTTATTAATGTGTATATAGAATACTCATAGATTATTGTATATCGGATTGGATTTAATATATCTTTTCTCGCATTAATTAATAATATTGATACGGATTATTGTAGATTTGGATTTAGTGTGATCGCTCTTCATTTTATTGCATTTAATCTCGATAAAACTAATGCCTTTTTCCATCAACATTTTCGGGACTTCAATTTATCCGTTTTATCTGTTTGTTTACTGGCGACCTTTGTACAATTTATATCTAGTGGATATTTTATCGGGTGGAAACTACCGTTTTTATTATTATAAGGAAACGAGGAAAAATATATTGCAATTTTTGTGTTGTTGCTGTCCATCGTACTTATTTGTAACTGACATGAAAAAGGCTGACTTTATTTATGTTTTATATCTATTTATTTCCCCGTTATCTGTGAACTCAACTGTGGCCCCGTTAGAAACAAGTCAAGTTCTAATAAACATCAGGGAAATCGAGAAAAATGCTCTTTTATCAGTCACACTTAATAAAAGAATTATTTAAATATCCATTTTAGGTATCTACTATTGCTATCGCCTCTGTGGTCTAGCAGTCCGGGTGTTGGACTTGACTGCATGAGGTCCCGAGTTCGAATCCCGGGTCGGCCAACAAAAAGAAAATTGGATTTTTTTTCACCTATCACATTGTGGGACTTAGTGTCTTCGGCTAGTCGTGGGTGCCTTGGTTGTACCTCTGCCTACCTCTTCAGGGATATGGGCGTGAAGATACTTACTTACTTTTGCTATTGCTAAACGTTACTTGAAAATTTAATTAACAGGCACACACACACATACAAACACACACGTACATACATACTCACACGCATACACACGAACATGCACGCACGCACCCACATGCATGCACGCACACTCGGATACACACACACATATATGCACCTACGTACACACACACACACACCCACGCGCACACACACGCACCCCGACACTCACACACACATACGCATATGCAGCCACGAACAGGCACGACGTATCAAACATGCCGAAAACAGTAATATTCTACAATAGTTAGGAAATTTCTGGACTTCCAATTACCACTTTCCACCTCCATCGTCATATATAAAAAGTTACAAGTTACAAGTTAAATATAAGCTTTTAAAAAAATATTTAAAACTATAAATATGTTATTTTGACGGGACATCTCGCGAAAACTAATTAGAATATCAAAAATAAACACAAACTTTAAATAAGCAAACTAAACTTTACACAAGTAAAAAAACGCCAAAATAATTAAATTTTTTTAGTTCGCTATCTTTTAACGTAAAATTACAAATAAAACGTAAACAACCAGGCAGCTTTTCTGGGTGGTAAGAAACAATCGTTCTTATAGACACCATAGATGTTACAGCAGGTATCGTGTCAAGATTACTATCTAACCTACCCTAAAGCATAGAGGTTATGGCGAGCACTAACTCTACGGCAGTAAGGCAGTGATACCAATCTGAGCGAGTTGCGGCATAGCA
>NJDC01007469.1:22064-40614 GCA_002245475.1 Calephelis virginiensis
CGATAGGCTTGCCACCTATCACATTGTGGGGCTTAGTGTCTTCGGCTAGTCGTGGGTGCCTTGGTTGTACCTCTGCCTACCTCTTCAGGGATATGGGCGTGAAGATACTTACTTACTTTTACTATTGCTAAACGTTACTTGAAAATTTAATTAACAGGCACACACACATACAAACACACACACGTACACACATACTCACACGCATACTCACGAACATGCACGCACGCACCCACATGCATGCACGCACACTCGCATACACACACACATATACGCACCTACGTACACACACACACACACACACACACACACACACACGCGCACGCACACACACGCACCCCGTCACTCACACACACACACACGCATATGCAGCCACGAACAGGCACGACGTATCAAACACGCCGAAAACAGTAATATTCTACAATAGTTGGGAAATTTCTGGACTTCCAATGACCGCTTTCCACCTCCATCGTCATATATAAAAAATTACAAGTTACAATATAAATATAAGCTTTTAAAAAAATATTTAAAACTATAAATATGTTATTTTGACGGGACATCTCGAGAAAACTAATTAAAATATCAAAATTAAACACAAACTTTAAATAAGCAAACTAAACTTTACAGAAGTAAAAAAACGCCAAAATAATTAATTTTTTTTAGTTCGATATATTTTAACGTAAAATTACAAATAAAACGTAAACAAGCAGGCAGCTTTTCTGAGTGGTAAGAAACAATCGTTACTTATAGACACCATAGATGTTACAGCAGGGATCGTGTCAAGATTACTATCTAACCTACCCTAAAGCATAGAGGTTATGGCGAGCACTAACTCTACGGCAGTAAGGCAGTGATACCAATCTGAGCGATTGGGGTGAATATATAGAATATAACAGAAACTTGACATTTTGAAATATTTATAAGAGTTTCTCCATTTATTAAACGATTTCAATCGTCCTTATTTTGTATACAAAATAGCATTTTCGTCAACGAATAAAATACTTCGAACTAGAGCTTTGATTGCCTTAAACACGATTTACATAGAAATGTTCATTCGTCATAATAGAAAAGTAGCATGAAATTCAACTCGGATCTTTACTTCATATCATAAAACTTCAAAATTGATCCTCATAGATGTTACAAACAGACAGATAGACAGCCTTCTGTATATTTTATAGTCTTATCTTAACATGGAAGAATTGATAATTATATTTAAAACAGTAGTAAGCTGTGCAACAATACACAGAAAATAAACAGACAGAAAACGAAGAATGTCACTTCAGTTTGAAATCGGATCCTTAAGTTTAAGCATATCATCAAAATTGATTCTTGTAAGTGTCTCAGACAGACAGAATTTTGTGTGCATAATCTTAGCATGGGAGTATCGATATTAATATTTAAACTTTAACTTGCCCAACAATACACAGAAAATAAACCGACACAAAACGAAGAATGTCACATTTTGAAATATTTACAAAAGACTTTTCCCTCAATAACGTCATCTTTAATCCGAGACAAGCAAGGATTACACATCCAATTTTCCAAAGAAAACCTTTGTTTTATATTTCATTTATTTGATGTCAAGCTACTGAGGATTTTCCACTCAATGCTTATCGTTCTTAAAACAAAATGCGGTTCATAAATTCTTTAGCTTGTGTGAGCAAAGAATGAAAATATTTGGATATTTCGTGGCATTTATTTTGAGAAATGCTTTTATTAAATTAGTCAAAACACAAACGAATCTTGACTAAAATATAGTATTTTATTAAAAAATAGCAGTAAACAAATAATTTTTGGAACGAATTTCCTTATTGCGCGTTGTGAATGGGGGGGGCTAGACGTAAAAAAAATCTTACGTAAATGTTGTCACGAAACTTTTTGTTTTGTGGTCTAGCGGTTCAGTAGTTGGACTTGACTGCATGAGGTCCCGGGTTCGAATCCCGGGTTGGACAATTTTTTTTTTATTTTTCACTTTCTATTTTTTTTATTTCATGTTTCTCTGTCTGTCTCTCTATAAGAGAGATAGAAATAGAGATTACAAGAGATTGATAGAGATTGAGAGAGAGAGGGGAGGAGAGAGAACTTCGTTCCATCCGGGTGTCCCTTGGCACCTCTCAACTTTTTTTTTCAATTAATTAGGATACTTTCAATTTCAATTTATTTTTTTGTAGAAGTAGGTAAAGTCAAGGTTGTCAAAATCATCGTTGAGGTACATGAAAAACTTCTACATTTTTGTGATTTTGGAAGACAAACAATGATTTTATGTCCGGGATCCGTTGCAGAATAGACCATCTGCCTTTCTGCCAGGCAGTTCGTAAAAGGCGAGCAAAGCCTTACCGTCACTAAAACCATGACATCTAACTAGGTGGTAGAGTTTTGCAGCGACTCGCCCGGATTGGTACCGCCGCCTCATCTATTCCTGCCGCGCCACAATGTCAGCGCTTGCCATTGCCAGTACGGAGGATAACGTAGCTGGTAAACTTACTTTTGCTCGAGGCCTAACATAGTTGGCAACGCACAATTACCACCTTTGGTGTCTCTAGGCGGGGTGAACTTCTTACCATCAGGAAATCCGTCTGTTGTTTGCCTTCCAATATCATAAAATAAATATATATTTTGTTAATAATAAATTTGTTAAGAAATGTTCGCAAGGGGCTTAATATTCCAGCCTCGGATTGGTGACTATTAACACTTTTAACCAATTCTAATAAAAAAGATTTTATCGATTCAACTGTATTTTAATCTTTTTTGGAACTGTAGGTGATAATTTTAATAAAAGTAAATAAATACCCCTGGAAAAGTCGCACAAATTGAATCTAAACCCAAAGTAAGCAAATTATATGCTTGTGTCATGGGTGTTAGTCAATGATTCTAATACATACATTGTATTCGTTTTTTTTTTTCGTTTAAATCATTTTATTTCTTCTTGATTCTTTTGATCCTAAAATCAATCAGCTTATTTCTTTCAGTTGCACAAAAAGCATTACCTTGATCTTCACGGTAGTTGCTTTGTAGGTTCTGTCAGCAGTATTTTGGGCTTGACAAGTGAATGTAGTATTATGATGGTGTCGCCTTGGCCGCAGTCTCAATACCGATCTATAATATTGAAACATTTTAAAAAGATAAATTATAGAAGAACGTGAAATATCAAAATATTTTTTTTAATTAAACTCTCTTTTGACTAATGAATTAATTATATTTATAAGAAAGGCATGTCTGCAGACACAATTGGCACTTCTTACTCTGCTTACAACGCAAGGAAGTTGGCGCGAAGAAGAATGGATGTATTGTGCACAGAGCTCGCCTAAGTGCAACTAGTCTAGGTAGGGTATCCGGTTTTACCTGAGTTTTACGCTTAACGTGCCAGCCTCATGTTTTTAACGCAACTATATGTTTATGGCCATAGAATTACAAAGAGTACATTTTTCCCACATGTATCGAAATAATACAACAATGTAAATTACTACGAAGCAATAGGTAATGAGGTTATCACATCCCAATGCCATTGCCCAACTTACCTAGCCGTAAACCTCCTGCCATCAGACGTTGGTTCCACGTTGTACATCACACCTTGGCTGAGCACCACCCCTTCATGGTCTATCCAGGTAATCTGCAAAACAAACTTCATTTAGCTTTATTATTAAACTAGCTGTTCCCGCGAACTTCGTTCCGCCCGTTCAGCTTGTACAGAAAAAAATAAAATGTTGTTTTTCCCAGTTTCCTTAGAATCGAACAGGATAAAAAGTATCCTATGACCTTCTCCCGGTTCTAAGCTATTTCAGCAACAATTTTCAGCCTAATCGGTTTAGCCGTTCTTCAGTTATAAATACTCCCTTATCATTTAGGGGTATGAAAAATAGATGTTGGCCTATTCTTAGACCTACTCAATATGCTTACAAAATTTCATGAGAATCGGTCAAGCCGTTTCGCAGGAGTATGGGAAGGAACATTGTGACAAGAGAATTTTATATATAAGATAGGTTTAACTGGTTTTGTAGTTCAGTAGTAATTGGAGTAATTTGGAGATATTTTATTGCTAAGCCTATCAAAATTTTAAATTTAAAATATTGGTGGCAGTCTTCGACGGATTTTTTGTACTTCTTACCAAGTTCAAAGGGACTTGAATACATATGTAATTGCCACACCCATATATTCGAGAACCAAATATATACATGAAGTGCTATGAAAACATATAGTTTTCATATGATCGACTCTGTGAGAAACCAAATCAACTTATATAAAAGTTTTTTAGATATTCGAAATTTTAAACTGCAGACACCTTAGACGCTGCTTTTCTTTGGTATTAAGTACAACACTACAAATTCTCAAGTTTGAAATCGGCATTTTTGTTCTAGGAAGTCGAAGAGTTGGAAGACTTACATGTGTGTGGCGATAAAACAACAACGCATCAATACAATCTCTGGTATTTATGGTTATGTTTTATCATGAAGAGCGGCATTTGCGTATTTGCAATTTTCTACACAGTAAGAAAATTAAATGGGTACATCAAATGTTTTTAAAAAGCAATAACTGATTCGTATTGTTTACAGGATACGTAACCAAAAAAGAGGGCTATTATAATTTTATATGTTTGTTTGTTTACTTTTCACACAATAAATTTTGTGCAGTAGCAGCATATACTACGGGTTAAAGATACTATTGACGGCAAAGAGTATATAAGTACTACGTAATAAGAGGTGGGACTTCCATAGATCCATATCAAACCCGAACTTTGTATAAAGTTTACTTAAAGTGACACATGTCACTTGACATAACATGGTGAAAAGGTATAACTCGTATAATTTGGAAGTAACTCTAAAGGCATTCAGATATAAGGCAACTAGTGTCATATGATTTAGGCGAATAAAAAACATAGCAAACTATTTTTTTTATTTTTTTATATGAAAGTTTGCGCCAGAATGATTGACGGCTGGAAAATTTTTCATTCTCATCACTAGCTTCGAAAAGTAGGAATTTTCGCGGCATCGAGATCGAGAAAGTGCACAAATGAAATAATCATGAAGAAATTAGCGTATCGTATATTTCCTTGTTGCCGCCAAATCTCATTACATGAGCTTGTGTAAAAAGGCCACCGCTTCACCCAAGAGCCTGACGTGACTTACTGACGACTTATGACTGAGGACTAATTATAATTGATATAAAACAAATATAAAATTTGATGCAAATTTCTACTTGACTAATGGCAAAATACTAACGAGATTGCCAAAACCTAAAGAAAGAAAAGAAAGAAAAAGCTACGAAAAGTCACTTCTACACGTTTAGCTAATAGTTAGTTTAGTATGAAAACCTATCTTACTAAGAATCTTAAGCAGCCTTGAGTAGACACAATATACTAAAATTTGACTTCCTGGTATTTATGACGGTAGATCATAACAGGTCTGGTTGTAAGAAATATTCCTGCCATGAAGAAACCTATCGGTTTGTTTTCCATCAAATTTCTTTAAATATGACCACTTTTCAAACTTTTACAATTTTACCTCTGATGCTGGTTTTCCTCCTACGGATACACATTCAAGGTTGACATCCTGGTCTTCAACTGCCTGGACGGTAGGTCCGTTGGTAATCTGCGGTGGCTCAGGTGGTACTAGCACGATTAGACGAGCATATCTCGAACGGATAGCTGGTTCGCCTAAAACAAACAGAAAATTACTTATTTGGGTATACTAAAATGTTATAACTAAATTACATATTTAGGGTTCCATAGTCAAGTCATAAAAAAATACCATTTCACCTACTAAACTTTTAGTGTTTGTCCATTTTTTATATAGCATTGTATTGAATGTATTGGTAACCAAACAAGTTGAAAATTTTCCTTATAAAATTAAATGTCGACACAAAAAATGTAAAAATGCATTGCCAAGCACAGTCTGAAATAGGAAATTATAGAATAAATAAATTAATATATATCCCTGGACAAGTAAAACAAATTGAATCTTAACCCAAAGTAAGTAAATTATTTGCTTGTGATACGGGTGTTAGTCAATGACATGATTTAATAAATACACAAAGCTGGAAATGCAGCCATCTAAATATTTGTCACACAAATGCCTGCCCCCATCGGGAATCGAACTCGACCCTTGGGTTTAGTTAGTGGAGTTAGGCGTGTACCCGTTTAACGCTTAACGAGGCGGAATAACATAAGTTATAATAAATAGTAACAAAAAAGACGTGTGGCACTCGGAGACTGCCGCGGTAAAGCTATTGCATAAACAGATACGAGTCACCAGATTGCGGGGCAAAGAGGGGGATTACGCATGCAAAGTAACGCCGAAACAACCAATGTCTGAAGCGAGTTGCTGAACTAAAGAGACAAGAGTGATCAAAAAGTCATTAAAATTTCTGCTATTCATCGATAGATGGCAAAACTAAAAAGTATCACTGCTGTGCCGGTCGGAGTGAACACCCCTTGTGTTAGATTATTTTCGTAATGGACTTTCTGGATTCGGTCTCCACACTCAAGACCCGCGACAGAAACTGTGCAACAGCTTAATAAAATCTAATGTCAAATTTTAGATAGTGGTACAAAATCGTTAATGTTTCTGTTCGATTCACACCGGGCTGACTTTTTTTAAATGCTATACCATAGTGAAACGTACGGAAAAAAACTAATAAAAAATCGAGATGTTGCAACCAAGGCAGTGTATTTATAATAATTCAAATACTAATCCAGTTTTCAATAATTCAACTTTTAGGAAAGTTTCTTATTTTAAATGCATTCTCTTTTAAAAGAGAAAAACTTCATAAACCTTCTTTGAGAGTGTATCAAAGACTTGTAGACTTTGTAGACATAAAGAAAACTGCGGATATAAACCAAATAGACGGGGAGTTTACTGTAAAAAATGTTATCTTAACTAGTACTAATAATGGCTTATTTAGGTAAAAATCATGTTATTAGTTTAGTTTTAATTAGAGTTGTTAATTATCTTATAGTTTAAAAAAAATAACCTTACTAAATTATTCTACTGATACATTCATTTATTTCTTCATTTATTTATCTATTTATTCATTTATTTATTTAAGTTAGACGTGTATGTATATCTGTCTGTGGCATCATTAATTTTAAACGGGTAGACCGGCTTCGATGCAGATTTTTTTTGTCGTTCAAAGTTCAAGATGCTTCTTAGCAACATTAAATGTAGGTTTTGTCAGGAGCTATTTTTTTCACTTTTATTTTTATATTCCAAATTACGGAATGAGGGTCAATCTCAACGTTACTAACACAATGAAACTTAATAAGTAACAAGCTGTTTCAGAAACTTTTAAAATCCCATTTTAAAAATGGAGTCAAGCTAAATCACTTTACAGTTCACTGACTCATGTTTGGAGTCGTTCGAAAACTAAGCGAGTATAACCTTATCTAATACCTAACTGGCATGTATTTTAGTGAATGATACTACTAAGAAATATGTGTATAAAAACCAAATATGTGCCAATTTATTTAGTTGATTTGCCGGACTTTGCTCCGTATTTTTTATTAAACGATATTTCCTTAGAATTTTATCACAGTAAGACTGCAAAAAAACAACTTCATTTAAAATAAGCAGGTCCCTTTAGCTAGGTTCCTATTAGATTTAGGCTAATTGGACCACCTGTAAAATTCGTTCTTTTCCTGTTCAGAAATCGAAAAATATAAGTATAATATTACCAATAATGCATTCAATTGAAAATGTCTGCGTACCAGTATGAGATAGTGGAGCTGATTGTTGCAAATTTACTGCTCTTTTTTTTTCATAAACAATGTTTGTGCGCTACTTGGCTTGGAGTATTTGTTATATGTGATGTAATCTACAAAATTTAGGTTCCTTTCCCTAGGGTCCTATCATATTTAGACTAACCGGAATACCTGTAAAATTCATGCTTTTCTTGTTCAGAAATCGAAAACTATAAGTATAATATTACCAGTAATGCATGCAATTGTAAAATGTCAGCGTACTGGTATGAGATAGTGTAGCTGGTTGTTGCAAAATTTACTGCTGTGTTTTTGATAAACAATGTTTGTACGCTACTTGCCTTGGAGTATTCGTTACGTTTGATGTATTCTTCAAGACTTTGTTTTCAACCTACTTCTCCAAATAAATAAATCGAATTGAATAAACACGCATTAAAAATGTACGAGAGAGATAAGTAGATTTATTTCGACGTAGCCTCCTAGCCTAAAATCCATATTCCGCTAACTGACACTGACAACGGATTGCTGCTTGTTGCATTTTCTTTATTTTCCATTTTACAATTTTTTTTGCTATCTGTTTATTCCCGACTTTATCAGCACAGGATAATTACTTCAGACAGCTGTTTTGGTTAACCTTGATATGCTTTCCATACTAACTGTCATCTCCCAGTTTAGTTTTTTGAGTGTTGATTTTGACGTCCTTGTAATCTATGTATGAACGCGTGACTTCAACGAAATTGAGATTAAAATACCTTTAAAATTAGTCCAGCGTAACGATACAGTGATATACTTTGGCTTTTACAAAATTAGTATGGGTTTATATAAATGTTACGTGTTTTTTTTTTAATATCAAACAAAAGTCTGGGTGGAAAGAGACATCAGCCGGAGACATAATTTAAATGGATTGGACTGTTCCCTACAACTTCAGCGACAAGGGCTGTCTTTCCTGTGTCTGAACCTCGACTTGGTGCGGCATTCTGGTTTACGCTCGGCGTTAGGCGCCAACAATCTCTAGATCTTTATCAACAAGACAGGCGATGACGGAGTAGTGTTGTATATCATTATCAGCAATTTAGGCGTGACAAGGGAACTTTCTCTTTTCTAATTTTACCTCAATCTCATCTCTCATCTGTATCCACCTGTATCCAAAGTAATAAAAATCTCAAACAGAAGATTTTTTGAAAATTTAGAAACACCCATCGTCTTTGTGGCGGTGGACATGACTTCTTGAGGTCCTGCGTTTAATTCCTGAGTTGGGTAATAAAGAAAAAAAAATAGGAAATGTGTAGTTTTAATTTTCTAATAAAAATAATGTTGCTCGCGATTGGATATGAGGCCAGTTGGACACTTATCACATTGTGGGACTTAATTTATTTGGCCAGTCGTTGGTTGTGCCTTTGCTTTCCTTTTCGGGGATATTAGCGTGAAGAAACTTTTTTAGAAACCCACATTTTGAAATTCTAGCAACAAAACAAAGAGCATTGAATATTGTGGAAAAATCATTCAGGCCAAAATTAATAACAACAATAGTAACTTCACATTAAAAGAACGGGATTCTCCAGGGCTAGAGTTACATGAGTCATTCTAGCTGTGGGGAAGATCATAATTAAAGTTTATAAGATAGTTTCAGGAGTAAGAAAATTCTTTCATTGTATTCCGACTCCACGTCAAGTTCATTTTCATCTTCTGACTCATTACTCCTCAGAAGTTGCAGCTGTTTTGCTATGGCAGATTGCCGAGAAAGTTGAGATTCATTTCTCGGCAATTTTTTTATTAGTATAAAATATATTATTATTTATTCAAAAATAGAAATAATTGGAAAAATAATTACTCAAAAATTAATTACTATTCGATTAGATATCGGTAAAAAATACTACAAAATTAAATAATGTATCTATTCAGATAAGAAAATTAACAAAACTAAATAAAGCAAAACAAAACTTATTCATCTGAAAAGTGTTGTACGGCGATATTCTAGAAAGAATAGATTTAATAAGTAGTTCACTGAGCGCAACGGTTCTGTAAGGAGAAATGAGAAGATCAAGCAAGAAACTCAGGCTTGTCTTTTTTTCCTTATTCTATACAAATTCATAAATAATACATCACACGTTATTACTAATAAGTGATTGGTATGAGGAGAAATTAATCCAAAGATCTAAGATAGATAGTCAACTTGCTGTGTATGTTTCCAATGGAGTTTTGGAACTCGATTTGAAAGGAGCTAGACTCGACTGATTGAGCTGGTTTTTTGCGTACACATTTAAGTTCAGTAACAATGAAATGTTAGGACATAATGCAACTATCATGATGATAGCAGAATATGATCATCATAGGAACTTCTAAAATTCCCAACATTATCGTTTCGTGTTTGGGATTATTTGACACGTTTTAAATAGTATTTCTCAAGTATTGTGTTAAGAATAGCCCTTACAAATAAAAGCTAGTTACAAAAATACTATTTTGTTAAAATTATAGTATATTTTTTAACTATACCATCAGAAACATCGTCAAGTAAAACTTAGCAAAAGAAGCCAACTTAAATAGCTATCTAAGTAATTCTTTTCGCAAAATATTTTATTTTAAATGCACTTTCTTTGAAAGAGGAAACTTCGTAACCTTTGAGGGGTGTCTCAAAGACTAGTCTAAGAAAACTTGGGAAATAAGACATTATATTCATACTCTAAGGCATACTCGTATTTTCTTCATTGAGTAACATTTTCTAAAAATGCAAAAACGCCAGAGCCGAAACTACGTCTGACGTACTATTACTAAAAAAGTAAGTGAAACATTTATAAATTACTAACCGACCCGGCAAACTTCCAACCACCTGATATTGGCAATCAATGAACTTTTGGTTAGCAATTTTTTTGCTCCAAAAGTATACCTACCTTGATTCTTAATATTATGATTTATTAAGATTAAAAAAATATGACGAGTTGGTGCAAATTGAGCAGCTTTTAGTAGTACTAATATTATAAATGTGAATGTTTGTTTGTTACTCCTTTACGCAAAAACTGTTGAACCGATTTTTATGAAATTTGCCACACTCATAAAGGGTAACTCGGATTAACACATAGGATAGTTTTTATCCCGAAAACATGTTCCTGTGGGACCATTAACAACGCGGGGCATCCGCGTGCTAAAGCTATTTATTAATATATTACTATTAGCGTCAGTTTAAATTAAAATATAAATACGAGTATGTTTATTTTTTTATTAAATCACAAGAAATACAACCATTAATCAAATTGTTTTATTTATTCTTCTTAAGTTTCAGCGAACAAATAAAATCCACATTGTTAAGTAGGTATACCTACCTCAAAATTCGCGTTTTGGATTTCGATCAAAATAATTATATAGAACCATCAAAATCAATTCATAATAAAAACCATAAGAAAGAAATCACATTATAATACAAAAACGTAGCCTTATTGAGAACCGTCTTCTTTTCAAGTCGGTTGAAACGTTTTACGGTACAAAAAAGCTGCAATCAAGTAGAAGTAGCTAATCATATGAATCACTTCATTTTTCATCACAAAATGAATTTACTGCTGAATATTTTTACGGTCTTTGTTCAAAAATATAATCCTGAGTTACAAAAAACAAATTGAATTTTGCAATCGTATTGTTGATACAGGTTTAATTAAATATCACAAACGGATTTACAATTTCAAATAATATTAATATTTTCAATTTTGTAATATTCTTTACAACATGCTTTATAATATTTGAAAGTATTTTATGGTCTCTTTTGTTTACGTTTTTTTGACATCTTTGAAATTGGATTATAATTTTCCGGGTTTTTTTAACTTTTTTTAGTAGAATAAACGTAAAATGCTTGGAATGTATTTGACAGCGGGTAAGGAATGCAACTATTTCTACAAATTTTAATATTTTTGTGATAAGAACGCCATCTTCATTTATCAAGACCAACTACTCGTACTTAGTTTCCAAACTTTATAAATATAGTTTGCCCGCAATCTATGATGTTTTATCGCTATCATCAATATTGTATTAGTTTGTGTGTTTGACACGTGGTTGTAAGTGTAATTTTTATTTATTAATTGAATACAATGAGTATTAAATAATTAATAAGCATTATTATTGAAAAATGTTAACGTTCTATTTTTCTCCTAGACAGAAACTTTAAGTGTGAAAAATTTCATAATTTTTTCAATTTTTTTTAAAGCTTTTCTAAGTTATTACTACTATGATTAAAACGATACTATTTATACAAATTAAACAATTGCAGTATACATGTTGATAAAATTGTTGTTGTTTTACTACAACCTACCTAAATTAAAAGCAATAAAATTTTCTGTTTCAAATATTTTTACAAATTCACTTAGTGACCTTTTCCACTTGATACTTGAAAAATTTACTTGAAGATCTAAGTAGGCAAACTGGCACTTTTTGTACTTACATAGAGAACATTTACATACGACTTGTATTTTACAAAAAACTAGCTGTTCCGGTGAATATCGTTTGTAGTAGGTTTAGTTTGTATGGGAAAAAATAAAATGTGATTTTTCTTAGATTCCTCGAAGACGAACAATATTAAAGGTATCCGATGTTTGTATTCTGGTTCTATTCTACCATCCTGTCAATTTTTAGCCAAAGCGGTTCAGCCGCTTTTAAGTTATAAATAGTGTAACTAGTATGACTTTCTTTCATATAATACTAGCTTTTCCGGCGAACTTCGTTCCTCCCGTTCAGTTTGTATGGGAAAAATTAAAATGTAGTTTTTCCTAGTTTCCTCATGACCACATGTCCTTTTCGGTCGGTTTAACTATCACAACTTTCTTTTAAATCTTTCATCTTTCATAATATTTTTTTTCTTTTTATTGTTTTTAAGGTGTATTCTGCTATTCGGGATGTAGACAATTCCAATGAATCAAAATCCATGAAAATTGGTCAAGCAGATCTCCAGTTACAAATATTGTAACAAACCCGACTTTGTTTTATATACATCGCCTCGTTGGTCGAGTGGCTAGCATACACGCCTAACTACACCGATCGACCGCGAGGCTCGGATTCGATTCCCGACGGGGGCAGACATTTGTGTGATGAACATTTAGATGTCTGCAATTCCGGGTCTGGGTGTTTATTAAATTTATTCTGGTATCTATTTAAGTATTTACATTTATTAGTTTCGTTGGGTTAGTCCACCTAGTTATACTATTAGTTATACGATATAACAAAATGGATAAAAATGTCCAATTAGCTATAATGCTATAACCAAAATGGATTCGATTAGTTTTGGACAGATATGTCCATGCAGTTATACAAAAACTGGTATGAGGACTAATCAGGCGTGATATTCCTACGAAGCAGTCGGACTACGTGGTCTCAGGGAAATATTAAGGTATCTGTATCTTTAAGATGGATACACTTTCATTTAAATTAAACTTTGAAAATGTAATTAAAAATAACAAATAGCTTAGCAAAAGTCACGTGCGGGTTTTTGATATTGATTAAAAGAAACTAATTATTAAAAGTCGCCTCTACGGTCAAATGGTCCCGGTGTCGGCTTTGACGCAAGAGAACTCGGGATCAATCCCTGGGTCGAGTAATGTGTTCTTATCAGTTTTTCAGAATTTCCTGAGAAAGCATAACCATGCCCGGGACCTTGACGTAAGTACTCGTTGCACCTCTGCCTACCCCTTAGGATATATGGGCGTGACGGTATATTATACATTACTTATTAAAAGTTAGGCTTAATAATTTATTTATAGCACGCAATAAAAAAAAAACATTGTCGCACTTCTATTATTAAACAATGAGGCACATTATTTTCTAAAACATCAAAGCCGTTTTTACCAAGTCGGTTATATTATGTACTTAGTATAACCTTCGTTATCAATTCGATTGTAACGCTTTCACTATTCAAATAATACCAATACTGATTAATCATTTCCCAGTGACCGCATAGTCCGACTGCTTCGTAGGAATGTCCTGTCTTTCCACTTTGACCAACTAAACTAACCAACTGGTTGTGCAGAATGGAACTAGGTGAAGGAATAATTCTGTTTTTCCTCTTTGACCAACTAGACTAACCAATTCCAACTAACCAACTGCAACTGACCAACGTGGATATAGACATAGACAGGGAATTCCTGTAAAGATTCAGATACTTTCATAATTTCCGACTGCTTCGTAGGAATATCACGCCCACTTCGTCCTCATACCAGTTTTCGTATAACTGCATGGACATATCTGACCAAAACTAATCGAATCCATTTAGTTATACTGAGCAGTATAACTAATTGGACATTTTTTGTCCATTTCGTTATATCGTATAACTAATAGTATAACTAGGTGGACTAACCCGTTTCGTTCACTAACACCCTTAACACAAGCATATAATTTGCTTACTTCGGGGTTAGATTCAATTTGTGTAACTTGTCCAGTGCAATTCATTTATTTATTATTATTTATTTTCTAATATATATAGATATAGACTAGATGTTGCGTCGAACTTTACTCCACACATTCAGTATGTATGAGAAAATTCAAATGTTGTTTTTCCTGGTTTCCTCGCAGTCTATCGGGATGAAAAACATTTTATGTCTGTCTCCTGGTTCTAACCTACCTTTCGTCAATTTTCAGCCAAATCGGTTCAGCCATTTTTGAGTTATCAAAAGTTCAATTAATACGACTTATATATATTATATAAGTTGTGTCTGGGGATTCTGTGCTCTTGCTCATATTAAGATATTCATAATCCAAACTTAAATGAAATAATACCCTTAACCTTAGTTAATTTCTGAGGGCACCTATGAAATATCAATAATATTCCTATTAACCCCAACAAAGGTTTTAGATCGGGCATTCAATTTGAAAATGTAGTAATGAAATTATAAGATAAATTAGTTTAGTGGTTTTCGAATACTGTGTTTCTATGTTGGGCTTATAAGACTGTTTCGACTCTATCATGTTAATAATAAGATTTAAAATAAATAAATACCTACTAGGTACATGCATTGAAGAAACTTGAAACTGTTTTTTTATGGCTAATAAGATGAAATATCGAACATTGTAGTTTTTATGATATTACGAATTTATTTTTTTTGGTATAAGGAAACGGACAAGCACCCAGATCTGTTGGTGGTAAGAGATAACCGGTGGCGTATAGATACCATAGATGTTCTAGGTGCGTCGCTGTCTCGTGCCCAAGGTGCCAATTGTTCAAATCTACCGGCTACACTGTTAACCGGACTAGAACATGACACTGTCATTATGGTAGCAGGAATAGATAGGGCAGTGTTCGTTCAGTTCCTGATGACAATGTTATGGCGCCTTGACAGTGACGGAGAAGACGATACCACTACACCACAGAGACGGATATAATTTTACACAACGTTTATCAAAATTTATCCTCAAACTTTCAAGCTGGAACTATTCAACTAAATATTACTGTAGCCTTGTTGGAAACTTTTTGTTCAAAACCACAAACTATTCAGTGACGAAGTCTGTTGCAACTTTAAATACCTGCTTCAATTAAAGTTTAAATAGCTTTTAGACAATTAAACATGAAATTTAACAAGAACAAATGTTAATATGTGGTCCCGGTGTTGGTCCGGGCCCTTTTACAGAATAGATCATCTGCCTTTTTTGCCAGGCAGCTTGTAAAAGGCGAGCATAGGGTTACCGTCACCAACACCGTGACATCTGACTAGGCGGTAGAGTCTTGCAGCGACTCGTCCGGATCGGTGCCACCGCCTTACCTATTCCTGCCGCCATAATGTTCGGAGTATAAGGTAGCCGGTAAATTTACTATTGCTCGAGGCTTGACATCGCGGCCTAAGGTTGGCAACGCACCATTGCCACCTTTGGTGTCTCTAGGCGGCGTAAATTTCTTACTTTCAGGAAATCCATCTGCTTGTTTGCCTTCCAATATCATTAAAATAATTAATAAGTTTTTAAATAACTATTCTGACACAAAGCCAATAATTACTTTTTTTTATTTTCTAACAACTATTGGTATCGAATAAAACCTAAAAAGGGCTGAATAAGGGTTAGGTTTTAATTACGTTGAAAAGTTTAAATATTTCAGAAATAAATATTAGCACATATTTTAGCTTTTGCCTCAGTCATTTAGTTAAATTGACTGAAGAATAGAAGAGCTTCCACCTTAGTCTGAAAGTAATTGAAGAAAGATAATATCTTTCTTCAATTACTATTATATACCGATATTATCGGGGTGAGTATAAAACAAAACAATTAGTTGTCCATATATACAAAAATGTACTTATATACCTATATGCACGAGAAGTTATGCTCGATTATGGCATTAATAAAATGTATGTTACAGATGCGCGCGCATCTTCAAATTTCACTATCATTACTCCTATAGAAGTACAACTTCAAAAATATCTCTATTTTTTCAATTTTGCAATATTTTTGGTAATTGTTGACTGAAGATGTTTTTTAGAAAGAAAATAAATGTAAACTTATTAAAATAATAGAAGTTTAATAGGAGTTCTTTGGGCTGATTTTTTTTTCAGTGATGTGCACTGGTTAAATTGTATATCAAAGAGCTGTCAAGTGACGTGTTTTATATTTACTATCTCCTGTGACTAACAGAAAGGCAATAGAGATAGAAGATACAAAACACGTCATTTGACAGCTACTTGTTGTACAGATTACCCAGTGATTGTCACTAAAATATAAGTTTGCATCCGTCTGGAACGTAGATTTAATCCAAATTTAATAATAATCGAAAGAGGGAAACAATTTTTTTCTCCAAGATTACGTTTGTTGGTAGGCCCGGATTGGCACGACCGCCTTACCTATTCCTGCCGTCATAACGTCATGACGTATTCCGGTTCGGAGGGTAAGGTAGCCGTTACACTTACTTTTGCTCGAGGCCTAACATCCCGGCCTCAAGTTGGCAACGTGCCATTACCACCTTTGGTGTCTCTAGGCGGCGTGGATTTCTTACCATCAGGAAATCCGTCTGCTTATTTGCCTTTCAATATCATATCAAGAAACTAAAATATCGTACCACAATATCAATTTAACATAGAAAATTTTAAAATATACTTTCTGTACAAATATCAGTGTTGCTACACGTAAGATAAAATGTTTCGTATCTGCATTTTAAAAGCTTTTAATCATAACATCATAAAATTCATCCGAAAATTTTAACGTGAAAATATAAAACAACCTAAATATTACTGTTGTTTGCTTGGAAATTTTTTGCTCAAAGCCACAAACTATTTATTCACAAAGTCCGTCCCAACTTTTAATACTTGCCTAACTATAGCCAAGTTTAAACAGTTTTCAGACAGTTAAACATGGAGTTTAACGAGAACACATTTAATCGGGTGGCCTAAATTTTTCCTACTAACAAGGAAGGAAAATTCGGTCGTATTTTTGTGCGAATTTGTACGTAAAAATATCGTTGACAATAAGAAAGGTTCTCTTTTGTGTATGGTATGACGTAAATAACTTATGGACATAAAAAATACACGTAAATTAATATAATAAACTTATGTGTATAAATCCCACATATTAATCTAACCTGAACTATGTAAGGTTGGTGCTCGCCATTGTTATGTATGTGGTTAGAGTAGCCGGTAGCGTTGAACACCTGATACAGTAGTAATGTCTATACATACATACATACATATCTTCACGCCAAGTCCCTTACGGGGTAGGCAGAGAGTATCGAGTGCCAGACCTACACGATCCTGACAAACCTGCCTGGATTCCTTTACATTCATTAACTTTCATACAAACACGACGGTTTTTTAGACTCTTGATACCACTCTCGGACAGTATCCGAGTAGTCTGATCGTGGAATGTCAACCTTGGTCGCCCGGATATCTACATCTATCCACATTCGCATTGTATATCTGCTTTGTTAATCTTTCATGTGTCATTCTTTCCACGTGACCGAACCAGCGGAGCATGCCTTTTCGCATTTTAACACCAACACTTTCTTTCAATCCCACTCTTTCTCGGATCTCAGTATTACGAATGCGGTCAGCGAGCGTTACACTACAAATTATATACACCATAGTAATATCTATGGTGTATATAAGTGGCTGTTACCTCTGACCACCAGGGGAATCTGCATGTTCACTCTTAGTACACGAAAAAGCAAATTATGTAATTTTGGTTTATGGTTTGTAGTCTGTTGTCTACCGGTCCGGTATTGACAACATGATATCTCGGACTTGCTTTCTGTGTCGAGTAACACAAAATAAGTTTTTTTCAATTTTTAATAAAAACATTGTTCACCAGGATTGGTTATGTGTCCGTTTGACGATAAGTTTGCGAGCATTGTGGCCTATGCCGTCCTTTTGGCTAATCGTCGAAGTTCTGGTTATACCTCTGATTACCTCTTCAGGGTACCGACTTGAAGATACTTTTGTCTTACCACCCACCTTAATACCCACATAACACATAATACCTGTGTAATATATATCCAAATCCAGAAATGCTGACACTCTCGGAAATCGAATGCAAGCCTCAAAAATGATGGCTGTTCTAGAAATGTAAGCGTTTCCTTTGACAAGTTCTAACATACGAGTTCGTATTATAATTAATACAAATGACGTAAAAAGAGATTTTTATACAAAGACATATCTTTTGAAAAAAATTTTGTCCTACTCTAATTTATATTTGAATCTGATTTTTCTAAACCATTTTTCTGTTTTTTTTTTGTTTTTTCTAAACCATGTAAATTGCGAAATAATTGTATGGCATTCTCCTGCCAGAAAAGTAATCAAAGTAAAGAAAATAGCCTCGAGACGTAAGAACATGTCAATATTTTCAAAGGCGAAATCCTGATCATTTCTCCGAGCTGTGCAACCACGTCTTGAATCTAAATTAGGGATGTGAGTGGCGTAAACA